>PVJH01011268.1:50402-69631 GCA_004026705.1 Nesogale talazaci | reverse complement strand
TGTAGGCTATGGTACATCTGCCCATCTGGGTTACTACTTATGGAAATAAAAGGAAGGCCTCGTCTTTCTCCAGAAGTTACAAAGAGACCTCAAATCATAAATACAATTTAAAGAGAATATTTATTAAATATTAAATAGAAAAAAAAGCAAGACGAAGGCATATCATCCAGATGAAGGAGGCCATTAACATGAGATCATAATTGCATCTGAGGACTGAGAGAACTGGAGACATCAATAGGACACAGTAGTGACAGATCAATACATCACAGTTACAGGTAGGACTACAGAAGCTGGAAGGGGACCAGGATTGCAACACATCTATTGTGTTAGACAGAAGAACTTACAGATTGGTTCACTGCTCTCTAACTTAGGTAATCAGGATGTGACTCATGACCACTCAACCCTAGTGCCCAATTTCCATTAAGGGCACACCCAGGCAAATCCCCCAGCGCTAGGCCACTTCTCCCTTGATGGACTAGTGCACTGTGTCTGTGGGCAAGGCAGGTCACACTACTAGTTAATGAGCAGAAGGAATTCAATGGAGGCTAAATTTATGTGCATGGATTGAGAGCGTCTGCTTCTTGTGACCGTGGGTTTATTTAAAGTCTTTTGACCACACATAACCTGGAGTGATTTCTTTGTGTGAACTTTTTGATACCTTCCTTACTTGGCTGCTGGTCTTAAAAAACCTGTGAGATCTCAGATGTTCGTCTTTCTGATGGCTAATTTCATTGTACTTTTCTAATGGCACTCATCATGTCATAAAGGTAGGCATGAGCAGGGGCAGCTAAAAGAACTAGTTGTTCCCAGATTAGGATTTAAAGTAAGTACAAGCTCAAAATACATCTATATATTTATGGATATGTATTTCTATGTATTCCACTCCAGAGGCAGCATGATGGTTCCCTAAGAAATAACATTGTAAGTAACTTCTGTGGGACATTTGATAATTCTAATGATAGCCGCATTATTAGTCTTAACAAATATTATAGATTTAAAGGTTGGGTGAGAGAAGGAAAATATATAATTGTAGAGGAAAGGTGTTTTCGTTAAACCCGTGGAAAGATTCACAAACAAATCACAAAGCTTAGGTGACAAAACATTTATTTAAGAAAACAACGAGATGGTGCTAAAGCGACAATTTCAATAGCGCCCATTTCCTAAGGCAAAACGATTAAGTAACAGAATTGAAGACATGTAATAAAAATCAAAGACTATGATCTAAATTGACAAATGTAAAATTGTTAAGTTCTGTTCTCGGCTGTTGCCCTGAGGGGACCTAGCGAATTCTGAACCCCTGGGGTTTGTTGGGGGTTAGAAATGAGCCTCACACACACACACACACACACACACACACACACACACACATATACACATACGGCAGCAAACTGTGAAGCCATGAGTTAGTAAAGCATCGAGTTGCTTCAAAAGAAGTGAAGCAGGTCCACCTCAGAAGTTGAGGACACCGTAAGCACAGCTAAGATACCCTTTGTTCTGAGAGCGAAACAAGCTTCCCAAGGAGGTGAGGAGGGATACTCTAAGGCTAGCTGAGAGAGGATTGGCTCTGGGGTGAAGCGAGTCCTCCAGGCGTGCACTTTTGATTTTTATATGGATGCCATTCTCTAAGGGAGGAAGTGGTTGCTCTGCAGATGGTCAACTGACTTTCTATTGAGACACGCAGTTAATCTTGGGTGTCATCCATCATTCCATCTGCGTGCTGCTCTGGGTCAGCATGTGTCCGAATTATCTTTGAGCACCATCCCGTGCCAGAATTTTACTGGGGCCTGCTTCAAGGATAAGGTGTTTACTAAGCCAGTTTTGACTGTCTTTTGCTCATTGCAGGGTTCCTTACTGGTTTCCCAGGATGCTTTGTTCATTCCCTTCGCAGACAGGGCAGAAGTCTGGGTTCTGTGCCTGTCGAGGCAGCCTTAAAGGCAACCGTGGTTTAAACACAACCCAGTGACTTGAACATCCATGAACTCTCCTCTATATCCATCCTGTACTCCCAGTCACGTCGAGGCATTTCAGTTTTAAGCCCAAGAAATATTTAGGCTTCTTTCATATGCAGCAAATGTGCTTAAGGCAAAGTTCAATTTTGCTTTAGTGGAACTCTAAGCTTGAGAATTTCTGATGTGCATAATTATAGGAAAGATTTTTCTGTTGGGAATGTACAAAAAGCAAGTTAAATGTTTTTGGTTTTTTTTTTTTTTTTTTTTTTGCCTCACTGCCTGGTGGTGGGAGTAGGAGGCCCTGCCTTGCTCCTGGAGAGCTGCTGCTGGATTTGAACCTCTAACCCAGTGGGCTGCAGTCCCGCACACAACCACTACGCCACCGGGGCTCAACCCTAAATGTTTTTTGTTTAGTTTCTTTTTCTAAAAGGGAAAGCTATCCTTGCCTAGTTTACTCACTAGTAGAAGTAAAATCGCCTTCTGAGTGGTAGACACAAATATTGTCAGGAGAGACCAGTCCCTGGAGAAGGACGTCATACTGGGTACAATAGAGAGGAAGGGAAAAAGAGGAAAGTCCTCAAAAGAAGGATTGATATAATGGCTGAGACAGTGGGCTCAGGCTTAGAACAATTGTGAGGACGGACCAGGCACTAACAAGGCGATAATAGATATTTGCATTTACATTTATAGTTACATTTATATATGTGATTTGTGTGTGGTATAGATAGATAAATAGATAGATGATAGATAGATAGATCATTCCCTCTTCTGATCATTTCCGTGGAAATTCATCACTCAGAGTATTTTGGTCAGACTGAATACTCAGCGCTCAGCACCCAATGCCCAGCCCCCAGTGCCCAGCCTCCAGCAAAAGCGAAGACTCATAATGAGTCATGGTGAACATTCTGTCTCCTGGCATGACAGCAGTTCAAAGGACCAACCACCAAACATGACAATAGGCCAATCAATAAGAAGGCTTCATAGACAAATCAGAGGCTGTCCAAAAGGACCAATCAGTAAGAGGTCTCATTAAACCAATCAGAACACTAATAATCGGACCAAAGAGAGGACTCAGTTTGAGATGAAACTAACTAATGGAACACAATTTCCATACCCTATAAAGTCTGTGCTTTGTTCCCATGCTGCACTTTCCTCAACTCTTGAGAGGACCTGGCTTGACCTCTCTGAAAGTGTACTTTGTTTATTAAATCTTTGCTTTCTGTTTTATTGTTTTGTTGTCTCACGTCGTAAGTGTGTCGCTCCCTCTTTTGCTAGCACTACACCACTTGGGAGAAGCCTGCTACTTTCTCTAACGTGGTGACAGCCACTCACAACAAGAGGAGGTGAGTCAATTACATTAGGGTATCTGCAGGGCAAAACTACATCGGGGGAACTATTTGGCCTTCCCCCATGCTCCCGAAAGGAAAGTGACGCAAACTGAGGTGAGACCTCCTCTGAGGAAATATTTTTAATGTGCAATAAGGATGTGGTGAATGAATGGATTGTTAACATCTGAAAGGCATTTCAAATATCAGTGGTGCATAATGCTCAGAGCAAAATGATCTACTGCCTTTTCTGGACTGTTGTTCTAATACCAAATGGCTTTTAGACATTAGATTTTTTTTTTTTGGACATTGTTAGTTTGTTTTCCCAAGACCTGAAGTTCAAAAATAATTGGGGAGAAATAGTTCTAAAATTCCACAAAGGGGGTGCTGAGCCCCGGTGGCATAGTGGTTGTGCACGGGACTGCAGCCCACTGGGGTGGATTTCAGCTCCATGGAGCAAAGGCTGGGCCTCCTGCTCCCACCACCTGAGGGCAGTGATGCCAAAAAAAAAAAATTCCACAAAGGGTATGGAAAAAATATGAACAACAGTATCAGGCTAGATATTTGAAAATGACTTGCAAGACTAAGAAAATAGGTACCACAGAGTGTTTGTTCATATCTAAAGAATTCTAGTAGCAGCTACATAGTGTAAAAACTTCAGGTTGCATGTCAGCAAGAATATGGATACAGGCAGTGAAACATTCTTCTTTAAGACCTAAAACCATTTCTTGGCACTTAGCAGGAAATCTCACTGCCATCCTACTTTGCTTTCCATGGCTTAAATCTCAACTTCTCCAGTCAGCATTTTTTCCCCAAAAACAATTTTACCAGAAGATAAGCCAAAAATCATACCATCCCACAGTTCAATCATATCAAACAGCATTGTACAGTCATGACTGCAATCAGTTTCAAAATATTGCCTTTCTTCTTAAACTTTTGGTACCAGTTCCCTCTTATACTCTCATCCCCTTTGATGTATGCCCCATGAATGTTTATTCTAGTTACTGTGCCTATAACTTCATGTATCGTGGATTTCATATACTGAAAAACACACAGAGTCAAGAAGACTACCCACAATGGAAAAATAGAGCAGAAATCAAACCCCAGATAAAAAACCAGAAAATATTAAAAATCAGATAAGGTCCAAAGTTTAGCAAAGGGAATATCAAATTAAAACATTTTAACCAAGTCAGGTTTATCATTTTCATCTATTATAATCTTCTTTCCAATACTCTTGGTCTGATAACCAGGTTATTCCCATTCTTCCATTATGATTAAAGGGAAATTACCAGAGACTTATTCCCTGTGTATATTCTGCAAATGTGATTTTGGTTTCTACTGCCATCCATAGTTTCTGCAAACCAGAATCATACAATTTAAGGTCTGATACTGTTACCTTTGTCAGATTTGAATTACGTAATTTGTGATATTTGGATCATGGATGCTGGTGTGCATCTTCCACGTGGGGTTAGTTAATGCCTCACTTGAATGACTGCTTGTCTGAAAAGAAGCCTTTAAGAACCTAGACCCTACTCTTTTTTTTGGGGGGGGGGTGGGCATCACTGCCTCTGGTGGTCCTGGGCACTACCCAGTGCAGCTCCTGAGAGCTGCTGCTGGATTTGAACCGCCAAGCCCGCAGGCTGCAGTCCTGCATTCAACCACTCATGCCACAGGGGCTCAGCCCCGACCCTGTTCTTTCTGGTAGCCTGGCACCATCTAATTTCTTCACCACATTTTACTATAGCATCCATATCTTGCAAGTTTCCATCATGAGGACAACTATGAAGGAGGGCCACGTCATAGGAACTATTTGATTTTAGATTGGAGGTAAGAATGTTTTTTAAATGAATTTACTAAGTTTGCTAATAAAAGTTGTCAGTTTGAGAGTTATGATGTCTTGGGTTAAACAACTTGGGGGAAATGAGGAAAGCAGCTGTTTAAATACAGAGAGTACTCTTAGACCTCCCAATACTCTCACATAAAGACATTACTGAAACACCATTCTTGACAATATTCTAATTAGTTGTGATTTATAAATACTGTCACCTTCCAGAGTTCTAGAAAGCTGATTAAGTCTATTGTGCTCCAAACTCAAGATATCAGTGCCATTTTCATATCCAGTGTAGTCCACTTTTAGTTGAGGATATTTGGTCAAGTGTCTGCAAAGCAAAGGTTTTTCTGTAAACAATAAAATGATATGGCATGGTTAATTCATAATAATAAAGTGAGTAGTTATTATTATGAAACATATATGGAAGAACTGGTATACATTTATATTTTAATATATGATTATTATGAAATATACATATAAGACTGAACCCTGGTGGCGTAGTGGTTGTGTGTGGAATGTGGTCCACAGGGCTGATGGTTCAAATCCAGCAGCAGCTCTCCAGGAGCAAGGCTGGGCTTCCTACTCCCAACAGGAGTAGTGATACCATAAAAACAAAAACAACAACAAAAAATAAATACACATATAAAAGATCTCATCAGGAAATTTGGGAACTGATACTACTACTTGTCTGTTTTGATGCTGGAAGCTATTTCACCAGCAGTGTCACTCAATGTGAACAGGTTTCTGCAGCGCTTCAAGACTTAGAACAGACTCTGAAGAAAAAATAGGCTTTCCATTTCTGAGGAATCCACCACTGTATACCTCAGAAATGCATTAGAACATTGTTTGATTGGGTGCTAGACGACCCCTCAGGTTGGAAGCATTCTGAATGAGGTTGTGTGCAAGGAGCATTCTCAAAGTAGAATTGACCAAAATAATGTGAATGGAGTAAAGTTTTTGGAACCTTCATTTGCTGATGGAACATGGCTCAAAATTAGAATAAACAGCTATAAAAATCTACATAAGAAATCTGTATAAGAATTGGTATTTAGGCATTGATGAGTAACTGACCATTTTGAATCAGGCAATCATATGGTTTTCTATGCCAGGAATGACAAATATAAAAGGAATGGCTTCATGTAAATCTTCAAAAAAGTCTATTTCAAGATCTTGAAGTACAATGATATCTATAACAGGAAAAAATATTTATGTATACAAGCAAATCCAATTCATGTAATGCGTGAACCAGTAAAGCTAGTGATGAAGAAAAAAATTATACCAACTTCTTCAGTCTGAATTTGATCAAATATGCGATCAAGATGTATTGATGATTATTGTTGATTAGAATGAAAATTTCGGAAACATTGGGAACACACAATTGTCTATGCCAACACATCTGGAAGACCTGGCAAACTGATTGGAAGAGCTCCATGTGTACCCATTGAAAAGAAAGTGACCGAGCAGAATGAATAAATCATTAAATGATATTATTAATGCCAAATGCAAGTAAAGTGGTGCTGAGGGTCGTCTACAACAGTTCTAGCAGTACGTTGACAGGAAGCTGCCACAAACTCAAAACTCAGTCAGAAGAGAATGTGGACTATCATTGCTGATGACTGACGGGTTGTGCCAGAAAGCAGAGAATACCTGAAAGACATTTACTGGGAATTTAGGAGCTCTGAAGTTGTAGTGATTATTCGTTGGGCTGTGATCTCCATAATCAGTACCCTGAAACCATCAGCACCATCGAGGGAGGAAAACTGTCGGTTTTGTACTCCCATAAACAGTTACTATGTCAGAAACCTACGTTGAGGGGTTGTGTTTTGTGGGGAGAAATTTATTGACTTCTCTGTGTGCAGTATAAAAAGCTGTGGCCAAAGGGAAGAAGAATGGGGACTCCAGAATACGTCATTGTGCTCATGAAGAACTTGTATTTGGATGAAGAAGCAGTTATGCAAATAGAACAAGGGAATAGTGCATGGTTTAAAATCGGGAAAGATGTGTGTCAGGCTTGTATCCTCTCACCATACTTAAACAATTGTATGTTGAGCAAATAACTTGAGAATCTGGACTATATGAAGAAGAACGAGGGACTAGGATCAAAGGAAGGTTTATTAACAACCTTCAAAATACAGATGACTCAGTCTTGCTTACTGAAAATGTGGATGGCTTGAAGCAGCTGATGAAGATCAAGGATTGCAGCCTTCAATATGGTTCCATGTAAAGACTCCATGTAAAGAAAACCAAAATCCTCATAACTGAACCAAAAGTTAGCATCATGATAAATGGAGAAAAAAATGAAGTTTTCTCAATGGTTGTGGATCCTCAGTCAATGCTTATGGAAGAAATTAGGAAATCAAGTGGGAGAGATTCCATCCCATATGGCCATGTAGTTGGAGGTTCTATGAAATCCTCTACAAGCAAAGCTTTTGAAACAGTGGCGTCAGCTCAAGAACCTGAATTCTAGACCTCCCTGAGAGAACAGAAGCCGGTACTAATTATTCATTGATATTTCTGAGGGAGGAATCATCATCATAAAAAGTTCAAAAGAACTATAGAGTCTGTATTGCTCAGAGAGGATGACTACAGAGCTACCCAGCCTCCCAGCTTACTAGATCTCAACAGAGAAGAGGGGTTAAGGCAAACACCACAAAGGACACGAGTACTTCTCTCTCAACTTACTTGGAGGAGCGGGGAGTCAAGTCCATGTTGAGGAGGGACACCTGTGATTGAACTTGGGCAGGAAAATCCGCAGGTCATCACAGCCTGGATCTGAGAGGGTCACAACCCATTTACTGCATTCTGACAGAAGATTAAAATCAGCTGGACGTTGACTCAAAGCACTCAACTGGAACTTTCAGGACTGTACTGTGGAAATTCTACCCTGGAACACCAGATTGTCGATCTAGCCCTGAAGGAGTGAAAATTTTGGTGAGTCTGTGTCAGAAAAATTAGCACAGGAGTGTTTGAGCCTTATCTCTCCACAGACTCAGGGTTCAAGGTGGCCTTGCCTGCCTGTCTGTTGGCTCACATCCAGGGAAGAGTAATTTAAAAGAGATACTAGATCCTGCTCTAATATACAGAGTCAATGAATATAGTTTGGGCAGGGGAGTAGGCAGTGTCTTGGATAGTTTTTTTCTCTCAGTTGTATTGATTATTGATCTACATTCCTTGAAATCTCAGGAGCTGATCTCAAAAGGAGTATCTTGACAGGTAGTATTTCACTGTTGACGCTCTTGGAGATACGCTGGTGCTGAACAATCTAGCCACTCTTCAGGACCTACAACAGGTGCACAGGGATTGATGTTCAGTTAGAGAAAATAGTAAAACAACACCATGTCTTAGAGACAGCAACCAATCTCAGTGCATATGCAAAAGCAAGGGGGGAATGGCTTAACTGAGTAGAAAGTAAGCACAGGTGAGAACATGACAAAGATGTCTCTAAGTTAAACAGAGATATATGAATAGGTTTTAACATCACAATTAATTTTAGCTCCAGTCTAAGAACAATTAGTTCTTATGATATGAACTTGGCTTGATGTTCATGAAAATATGCCTGAATCTCAATAAAATGAGCTTTTTTTTAAAAAAAAAAAAAAGGAGGAAGGGGAAAGAGGAGCTTATACCAAGGGCTCAAGTTGAAAATATTTGGAAATGAATATGGCAACATGTGTACAAATATGCTTGCTACAAATGATGTATTGAATATTATAAGAGCTGTAAGAGCCCCCAATAAAATCATTGAAAAAATGTCTGAAGATATGGATGCTAGAGCAATGTATTGAGAAGGAACTAGATGGTGACTGGCTACCAGAATAAATAGCATCTGGAGTCTTCAAGCCTTATTTTCAACCAAGTAACCATTTAAGTGGGGCTTCCACTAATTACACAAAGAAGCAGCACACAAACCTTTGTGCTCCCAGAATTATAAATACTATAATCAGAATCTGAAGGCAAGACTAGTAGCAGGGTTTAAATTGTAAACACCTAGTTTGCTGAAGGTTATGGATGATCGTGAAATCCCAAAATCCTTTTGCATGGTCCACACAGGTTAAGTTCCAGTGAATTCCCTCTGACCCTAAGCCTTGTTATACCTTGTTATACCCTTGTTATATACCTCGTTATACTTGTAAATACCCTTGGTATCAGACAGAGAGCATTGTAAAGTCAATTATGATAAATATAGTTAGGCTACAATGTCATACCTTATTATTTAATATCTATTTTAACCCATTTGAAAGTTATTTCAGTTTTTTGTTTAAAGGGAAACAAAAATGCACATGGATTAAGGTCCTGATGAATTCCCTTTGATCATAGAACAGGAATGTGAATAGTCTGGCTATCTTGCAGAATGCATTGGAAAGTGGATTATTGCAGATGTATTTAAGTTAAAATTTAACACCTTATGATAGGATCTCCTTTTTGACTCATTTAAATTTTGTTCTGGTTTTTGTTATTTTCTGCTTTTGTTTTTGATTGAGGATTTTCTTTTACTTTATTATTCTTGTTAGGCTCTTCTTTTTTTTTTTGTTTTTGTTTTTGGGAGGCATCACTGCCCTCTGGTGGTGGGAGTAGGAGGCCCAGCCTTGCTGCTGGATTTGAACCTCCAACCCAGTGGGCTGCAGTCCCGCGCACAACCACTACGCCACCAGGGCTCAACCTTTTGTTAGGTTCTTTTGGCGGTTGTTCATTTTTTGTGGAACAGAGGATGCATTTCTATGTATGAATTCCAGGATATGTGTCTATAGAGACAGTAACTGGATTAGTAGTTTCTTGGGGGTATAAAAGAGAGCAAATTAAAATAATCATACAAGGTATTATTAGTGAGAAATTTACTTAAGTAATACACAAAGTGAAACAAAATCATATGAATAAAAATAAGGGACCTCTGTTGGTCTGGGTAGACTAGAGAAACAAATTCACAGAGACTCATATGTGTATAAGATAGCACTTTATATTCCACAGCAGTTGAATATCTAGAAAATATCCCACCCCCGTCCAGAGGAAGTCTATAAGTCCAATATCAGCCCATGTGTCCGATACCCATCTATAAAGCTGTGAGGAGCTGGCGATCGCTCTCCTACACTGACACACGCTGCCATGCTCTCACGCTGTGACGCACCCAGCCTTTTCCTGTGTAGGTTCCTGGCATCTATGTTTATTTTATATTTTACCCTTTTGTATAAACTATCTAGCTTGCTCTGCTTGTGTTACATTCTAGTCACTATACCTTTGTATTGTTTTAGAGTGCTTACATATGTTGTAACCTTTAGTCCATTAGATCATATTGTAGCTTTGTGATTGGTTGCTTTAAGTTGCCCCGCTTCACTCCTGTATACCCCCATTAGCATACGGACCAAGTTGAGGACTACAGCCTCTTTTGCGCGCCTTTTTTTCCCTTATTTGGCACTCGTCCAGGATTGGCCCCTGTTGACTCTACCTCATTAGCATGAACTGTGACCTTTACTCCTGACCATTGGCTTTATATACCCTGAGTTGTGCCCCAATAAACGAGGCTTGATCAGACTCCTGTCTTGCCTCCATTCTTCGTGTCCCCTGCCCATCTTTGTTTCCAGGCCTCCGGATCGGGACATCATGTTGAATGACCTGCGGGCCAGGTCATAAAGTCCTCTTCAGACTCATACAACACATGCAATGACACCGAAAGCAGGTAGATCACAGGCCAGTGGGTGAGAAGTCTTGTGGACCCAGTGGCATTGTAAGCATCTCAGCGTTGGCAGGGGTCTCTACGTGACTTCTTCAGCAACAGAGGTCTGGCTCCATCAATCTCTCTTCATGTGTCTCCTCCACAAGGTTGTCTTGCAGGGACAGAGCTGACAGAGAGTCTCTCACCTCAAGGAGGAAATAGAGGAGTTCCCAGAATCCTCAGGAGAAAGCCATGCCCACCCAGAGGCCTCATAGGCTATGAACTGATCGACAGCTTAGACTGCCCCTACTCTCTTCTTTTTGATTTTCTCCCATTCCGCATTTTATTTGTTTCAACGCATTACATCCCTAGAGAAAGAAGCCCAGGATTTTCCCTCCCGTGTGTCTTTGCCTGGCGTCCTTGTGTCTATTACGCCGGCGGAGGTCATCAGCACAATGAAACCAAGTCGTCGGGCAGGGAGCGGGTTATTTTGCCACTAATTTAGGTCTTTGAGCTGCACGTCAAATCGAGGTCTGATCACTCCACACTTGTTTAATCTGCCCACAAGGTTCACTACAATTTTTCCTCCTCCGTGACCATAAATGATTTCAAATTCATCTATGTCGCTTCATCATCACAGTTAGAAACTGGACAATGACTTTGGAGCACGGCCTCATAACTTGGCGCTTGCGTCTCTTCTCGGCATTACGGATGTCCTTGAGAGCGGTGGCCAGGACATTCATGAAAAGGGTGGCATGGAAAGATAGCAGAAAAGAGCCTCCCTTTCACTTTTTTTTTTTTGGGGGGGGGGCATCACTTCCCTGGTGGGAGTAGGAATCTGCTGCATAAGACCTCAAAGTTAATTTTTAAATATTAAATTTTTGTTAATAACAACAACAACAACAACAACAACAACAACAAAAAGACCTCCTTAAAGTATTGGAGAGAAAGGATTTTACTTTGAGGACTGAGAGGTGCCTGACTCCAACTATGGTGTTTTTAACTTCTTCATAGGCATGTTAAAGTTGGATGTTAAATAAACACATAAAAGAAGAATGATTGCATTTTCATTATGCTCTACAACGAACAATTCTATCTTGGAAGCAGTCTAGCCAGAATGATCCTAGGAAGAGAGAATGAGAGACTTTGTCTTAAGTCCTTTGGACATATTCTCAAGAGAGACCAGTTCCTAGAAAGGACATCATGCTTGGTGAAGTGGAAGAGCTGCAAAAAAGAGGATGACCCCCCCCCAAAAAAGATGGATTGGCATAGGGGCTGCAAAATAGACTCAAGTATAAACCTAACAATTGTAAGACTGGCACAGGACTGTATAGTGTTTATTTCTATTGCATTTAAGTTCTTTGTGAGTCAGAACCGACTCGAGGGCACCGAACAATAATGCCAAGCCAGACCAAGCTAATTTAAAGTCAGAAGAATCATTAGACAAAAGAAATGTCTTAAAATACAATAAAATTATTTTTAAAAAACAGTTCTATGAAACCAAGGACCTTGAAGAAATGGGTTACTGGGTCCCAGGCTTAAAAAAACAGAAACAAAAACAAAAATGACAAAGAGCCCCCAATAAAAGTATTTTTAAAAAAAATACAATGATTGGCTGAGCCCCAGTGGTATAGTGGTTGAGTGTGGGACTGCAGCCCACGGACTTGGCGGTTCAAATCCAGCAGCAGCTCTCCAGGAGCAAGGCTGGGTAACTCCCACGACCACCAGAGGACAGTGATGCCCCCCCCCCAAAAAAAATAAAAAGAAATACAATGATTAATCCTACTCTTTAAAACTTCAAAGATAAGGCCAAATCTTAAAGCTATTAAATTTTCCTGGTTTTCCCTCTTTTTGACATATAATTGACAAATTTTTGGAGTGACCTATGGACAATCGCTTCCAAATTTCATTTCTACTGAACAAATGTATTTGACATGATAATCAGCATTTACTTGAACTGATTATCATTGTAAACTTGCCATGATACAGACCTTGGTCCACCTCACTTGACCCCTATTTTGTGCCTTTTTTCATAGCACCTATGTAGCATTTTGCAGCGAAAGAGCTACCAGTCTTTATTCTATCTTGTGACTGATCTACTAAAATTCATCTAATATTGTAAACATTTTAAAACAATTGACTGTTTCTTTTATTCTAGACCAAAGCAAATAAGACCTAGTTAGCTTCAAATCTTCTACAATTTAGCATACTCCTTCAAGTTTGCCTTTATCGTCTTTTACTTTCTAGTATAACCAGATATTCTACTTTAAGACGAACTATGTACTTTTTTTGTTTTAAGACAAAACAAAACAGCCCAAAGGACAAAAATTTGTTACCAGTCATTCTGTCTCCTATCTAGCTTCTCAATCCATTCCAACTTTTAGCTCTGTTGTTAAGGTGGTCTTCATTCAGCAGTGTTAGACATACTGAGTTATTTCATGCAGCTTTACCACCCTATACATGCTACATTTAAAACACTGAATATTGTACAAATACAGTTTACATCAAGGAAGAATAGTTTAAAGACAAAAATTTGAAAAAGTAGGGCTGAGCCCCGGGACTGCGGCCCACTGGGATGGAGGTTCGATTCCAGCTCCCAGGAGCAAAGGCTGGGCCTCCTACTCCCACCACTTGAGGGCAGTGATGCCTATGAAAAAAAAACTAAAAAAAAAATTTGAAAAAGTATAAGAGTTTAAAAAGTAAATCTTAATTAGGCATGTTGGTAAGTGGATAGAAGCAAACAAACAAGTTAGCATTAAAACAATAGAAATGATAATATATTAAGTAGAAATAATCATCATAAGATGTAAATGTCTACAGCAGAGATCAGACAATACACTCAGAGTAACACTTAGGATAAGCAAACCATTTCTTTGTATGTGCTCATGACCTTATGGCAGATGGGTCCCAATGGCCCTCCAGGCTACATCATCCAGATGTTTGCAAGCTATGTTTATCCTAGAACAATGCAGAAAGTCATTTTTTAAAATTCATAGAGGTTGGGGTGAGGAACAGGGCAACAAGAAGTTGGTTGCATGACTTTCATAAAGTTTTAACTTCTCAGGAATTTATAATAATCTGAGAGGGGCTGTGCCCTGGTGGCGTAGTGGTTGAATGCGGGACTGCAGCCCACTGGCTTGGTGGTTCAAATCCAGCAGCAGCTCTCCAGGAGCAAAACTGGGCCTCCCACTCCTACCAGAGAGCAGTGATACCCAAAAAACAAAACAAAACAAAACAATCTGAGAAATGACACTTGAGTTTCCGTCTTTTTCAAAACCATATGGTTTGTTGAACCCAAATCACCCTTGTCCTGGAAGCCAGATTACTGAAAGAATTAATTAGGCTTTCAAGCTAGTGATTTTTAAAAAAATATTATTCCAATGACAAGAAACTCAATTACTTGTTCATGCCATATAATAATCGATGTTCCTCTCTCTTTTTTTGGGGGCATCACTGCTCTCCGGTGGTGGGAGTAGGAGGCCCAGCCCCACTGCTGGAATTGAACCTCCGTCCCAGTGGGCTGCAGTCCTGCGCACAATCACTACGCCACCGGAGCTCAGCCCTCGCAATGTTCCTAAGATGTAAACCAATTAAATTTAGATAAATAAGGCTTTGAGTATATCAAATAGAAGTATCATTAATGAACCCTTTAACTATTATTCTTATTGTACTCACATATCTTTTATAACCCTTTAAAATCAAGGGATAAAATGAACATGCTATACAGCAGACTGAAAGATACAAGTATCTTTTCTTTAAAAAAAATGTAAGTGAACTTCAAATTTTTTTTTTTTGTAAACTTCAAATTGGTTTTTTTTTTTGGGGGGGGCATCACTGCCCTCTGGTGGTCATGGGCGCTACCCAGCGCTGCTCGTGACAGCCGCCGCTGGATTTGAATTGCCAAGGCCGCGGGTCGCACTCCCACACTCAACAACTTACGCCACTGGGGCTCAGCCCGTGAACTTCCAATTGTAACAAACATTTTAAAACTCAATTTAGCGCAATTGCTTAAAAGATTTTATATACTGTAAGACATAGCTGGAATAAAGCTTAATTATTTTAAGGTTTTTTCCTTGCTTGTTTTATCTAAATTTAGTTCTCCTTGATTAAAAAACATTTTTTTTGCATCACTGCCCTCTGGTAGTCTTGGGTGCTACCCAGCCTTGCTCCTGAGAGCCACCACTGGATTTGAACCGCCAAGCCCATGGGCCACAGTCTCGCACTCAACCACTTATGCCACCAGGGCTCAGTCCCCCCCAATTTTTTTTGATGTGAGAAAAAAAAGTTATTTTTAAAACTGGCCATTAATTTTGAATCATAGCAACCAAATGGAATAGAGTAGAAACTGCTTTCCAGGGTTTCTGAGTCGGAGAAGTCAATGAGAGCAGACGGACTGCCTTTTCTTTAAGCAACAGTTAAGCTTGAACTAGCAACATGTCCCTTGACCTTTTGTGCCTCTGAGTTTTTTTTTTCCTGCATTGAATTAGGAAGGAATTTTTCTTCAAAAACATTTTCTTTCAAGGCCATAAGGAGCTCAGACGGTGGCTCTTCTGTAGGCTGCTATCTTTAAACCTGGCCAAAAAAAGAATATGGGAAAACAGAAACATTTTCCTTAACACCCCCACCCCCAGCAACCTTTTTAATGAAACTAATTCTGTAATATTTAATTTAAGCGACTTGTAAAATCTAGCTTCTGAGGTATACCTATACACACAAAACATCTATCAAATGCATAATTTCATTAATTCTCCATAATATTAAAACAAGTTAACTCATAAGCGTACACATGTCATGAACTAAAAATGAAATTCTTTGAAAAAGAAAATACATAGATGGATTCTATTTAATGCCACTTGGAGGCAAAAATTCTATATTTTGCACATATTTTGCTTTGGAAGGACTTTGTGAACCAATAAAAAATTAATAGATGTTTCTACAGTGTATTTTCTTACAAGGACTGTCTAATTAAAGAGACAGTTTCTTAAGGAGGAGCGGGGCGGGAACCAATCAAATAGCCTGCCGTTAAGGGAAAGGGAAGTGCCTGGTGGACGTTCACCGGCATTTTAGCTGGCTCACAGCAGCTTTCACGTTACGCATGTGCCATTTGAGGAGAATATTGAGGACTTTCCTCCCTTGCTGCCCGTGTTTTCGCTTATTATCGTTCATGATGCGGTGATTAGCAACTGCACCACATTCTGAACCCAGTACAAACACATAAAAGGAAGCTACCTAATTTCCAAGTTGTGTTAGTTAACTCCTTTCAAAATGGTTGGAAGTATTCTTTCAAGTTGGCCACTGCTATTCTGAAGGACCCTTGGTAACTAATGGAGTGGCAGTTTCTACTGCATGAGTACAGAGGAGGCATTCCATTTTACCAAAGGGCTAACGACATGTTCAAAACCTTTTTTGAACATACTTCCTGATTTCCCCACTGTTCTGGGTGAGATAATCGGCAAGTACATGAAAAATCGGGCTGAGCCCCGGTGGCGTAGTGGTTGTGCGCAGGACTGCGGCCCACTGGGATGGAGGTTCAATTCCAGCAGTGGGGCTGGGCCTCCTACTCCCACCACCGGAGAGCAGTGATGCCCCCCACCCAAAAAAAAAAAAAAACCCCAAAAAATCATGGTAAAAACAAGGTGATACAGCAATATGTAAATCATATTAAATCTCTCTGCCTAACAGCAAATCTATTCACACCACCTGTTTATGATCAGAAGGAATTCGATGGAGGTTGAACTTACTTGGAGACTCATAAATAGATTTAGGAATTCCACAGTAATGACAAAATCATTCGTTTGTGTGGACCACAGCCTTGAGGAGAGTGGGGAATTCCAGAATTCTGTCATATTCATGTGGAACCGGCACATGAATCAAGAAAAAGCAGTGCAAAGAGAACAAGGGATTATACATGGTTTCAAATCAAGAATGATTATATCAGGGCTATTTCCTCTCTCCATATTTATTCAATCTACAGGCCAAGTAAATGGTCAGGGAAACTAGAGTATATGAAGAATGTGGTATCAGGACTGGAAGAAGGCTTATAGCAACCTGTGATATGCAGATGACACAACTGAAAGTGAGGAGGAACTTAAGGACAATGTAATGGTGACCCAAATCCTCACAACTGGACTATCGGTAGCCATGACAAACGGAGAAAAGATTGACGTGAACCAGGTTTTCATCTTGTTTGAATCCACAATTCATGCCCATTCAAGCAGCAGTCAAGTGACCAAATGACCACTGCCCTGAGTAAACCTCTCCACAGCACCTCTTTACAATGTGAACAATGATTCTGTTACGCGAGGACTAAGGTGACCCTACCCCAAGGCATTGGATTTTAAACCACTTCCTGTGTAGGTGGTAGTTAGTCATTAAATAAGGCAGGTCAAAGAAGAATCGATGCATTTGAGTTATGGTGCTGGCAAATGATATTGAGATTATGGACTGCCAAACGAACAAGCAACTCTGTCTCAGAAATACAGCCAGAATGGTCCTGAGAAGCAAGGATGGTGAGACTTTGTCTCATGAACTCTGGACATGTTATCCGGAGAGAGCAGTTTCCTAGAAAACGACATTGGGATGGTTTCATAGAAGGGCAACAAAAAAGAGAAAGACCTTTGACAAGGTGTATTGACACACTGGCTGTAACAATGGGCTCAAACATAAGAACAGTTGTGAGAATGGTGAAGAACAGAGTGGTGCTTCGTTCTGTTGTGCATGTATTCAGAATCAACTTGATGGCACCTCCTATTTGTAAACCACAACTTTTTGAAACTTTACTGTTCATAAACGTAAGCTCTTATATAGTAAGAGAAACAATAAAGGAAACTCAGTAAAAATGTTACCATCTAGCTGGTTCTGACCAATGTCCATGCTATGCCTCCATACATATGTAGATACATGTATAATTTTATTGGGGGCTCTTACAGCTCTGATAACAATCCATACTTCAATTGTTTCAAGCACCTTTGTACATAGGTTGCTATCATAATTTTCAAAACATTTTCTTTTTACTTGAGCCTTTGGTATCAGCTCCTCTTTTTCCCCCTCCCTTCCTGATCTCCCCCGACTCCCCAATGCCTACTTCTCTCAAGATAGATTGGTTTGTCCTTTTAGCAATCTATGGTCCTTTCAATATGTTCCACCAGCACCACAATTTAAATGTATCCATTCTTCCCAGTCTTTCTTTTTCCATGTTTAACCTTCACATGCATATGAGGCAATGGAAAATTGTGTCAGATACACCTTAGTCCAAAGAAATGTCTTTATTATCCAATACTTTGAAGAGGTCGTATGCAGTAGACTTACATACTGTTATGTGTTTTTTTGCTCTCTTGATTGCTACTTGCATGGGTGGTGATTGCAGTTCCAAGCAAAGCAAAATCCTCAACAACTTCCATGTTTTCCATTTATCATGGTGTAACCAGGAGTAACCGTGAAAATTTGGGTCTTCTTTACATTGATTTGTAACTCATGCTGAAAGCTGCGATCTTTGATCTTCACCAGAAAGTGCTTCAAGTTCTCCTCACGTTCAGTAAGCAAGGTTGGGTTATCTGCATATTGTAAGTCTTCCCCCAATCCTGATGCTGCCTTCTTCCAAAAATTCAGCTTCTCTAGTGATTTGCTCAGCATGCAGATCGAATGAGTATGGTGAGAGTCTACAGCCCAGTTATACACCTTTCCTGATTTCTAATCCTTGTTTTGTTTGCACAACTGCCTCTTGATCCATGAACAAGTTCACAGGAGCACAATGAAGTGTTTTGGAATTCTCACTCTTCTAAAGTTTGCCCATGTTTATTATGGCGCACACAGTAGCATGCCTTTACATAGTCAATAAATCTCAAGCAAACATCTTCTGGGCTCCTCTGCTTTCAGTCAAGATCCACTTGACATCAGCACTGATATCCCTTGTTCCAAGTCCTCTTCTGAATCTGGCCTGCACCCCTGGAAACTCAATGTGCGGCTGTCAATGTGCGGCTGCAGCCATTGTTAGATGGTCAATAGCAAAATTTTGCTTGTATGCATTATCAATGATATTGCTGAATAGTCTGAGCAGTCTGCTGTGTCACCTTCCTTTGAAATGGGTACAAATATGGACCTCTTAGCTGGCTAAATAACTGTCTTCCAAATTTCCTGGCATAGACCAGGGGGTAACTCCAGTACTTCATCAACTTGCTGAAACATTTCAATTGGTATTCTGTCAATTCTTGGGGCCTTGTCTTTAGGTAAAGCCTTCAGTGCAGCTTGGATTTTGTTCTTCGGTACCACTGGCTCCTGGTCATATGCTACCTCTTGAAATGGTTGAATATCGACTTATTCTTTTTGATACTGTGACTGTGAATTCTTTTTATTTTCTTTAGCTGCTTCCTGTATCATTCAATATTTTGCCAATAGAATCTTCCAATATTACATTTTCTCACAAAAGAGTCACAAGGAAGGAACAAGTCAATCAGGGTGCAGCATAGCACTGACACACA
>PVJH01011268.1:0-50302 GCA_004026705.1 Nesogale talazaci | reverse complement strand
TGCTGGTCCTAACAAGTCATGAAGTGTGCATCAGTTAGTCTAGATCTGCTTGGAGATTTCAGATGCTTTATTCTGGAAAAAGTCTGTTCCCAGACATAAGTGCTGCCAAAGATGGTTGCCATTTTGAGAGCCTGGTTCCTGAGATAGGGATATGTCTCAGAGGGGAGAGAGGCATAGAAATTAGGAAGGCTGCTTGACTTGAAGGCGTCTTTCAGAGAGTCACAATTTTGCAGTTCAGCCGTTACGTTTGGTAAGTTGTATCCACATTTTCAATGTCAGTAGAAAATGGGTTACGGAAAAGCAGTAACTGTTCATGGAGATGAAGAGCTTGAAATCTAAATTGGAACTCCTTTTGCAACTTTTCCAGTGAATCCACACATGTTTTGTTTGGGAATACAACCAATGGTTTTTCCGCTAACAGGTTTTGAGTTGTGGGGAGATGGCAGAAAATTTCCTCCTTCACTTGTTTGAAGAGAAGGCCTAATTTTTCTTCAAATACTTTCACATTTGATTGCATGTCACAGATGAGCTCCCCCTTTCCTTGAAGTTGCACATTGAAACTGTTGAGTAGCTCTGTTACGAGGTGCTGTTTCCATTCTGCGTCATTGAGCTCTAATACTTCTTTGTTTTTTGAAAGCAGAAAAGCTGTAATCTGTGGAAGTAAGTCATAGAAATGTTTCAAATGTTTCAAAACTCTCCCTTGACTCAGTCAACGGACTTCTGTGTGGTACAGAACATCTTCATAGGCAACATGTAGCTCAGACAGAAATTCCTGAAATTGTGTCTTAGTGCATTAGCTCTAATGAAGTTACTGCAAGATACCACAGTTTTCATAACAGATTCCCTCTTCAGTGATTTACTACACAGCGCTTGTTGGTGGATGAAACAGTGTATGGCTATTGGATGAGAATGGTTATGTTTGTGCATTTCTTGGTTAATGCGAGCAATTATTCCTTTCTTAGACCCCACCATGCAAGAGGAACATGCAAGTTGTCACACTGGCTAGTTTAGCCTAGTCCAGCCCCAAACCATTCACAGTTTGGCAAACCTTTTCATAGATTTCCTCTCCTGTATTTGTTTCTTTGATGTTTTAAAGTGCAGCAAGCTTTTCTATGACTTTGAAATAATCATTCGTCCCATGAATAAAAATTAGAAGTTGTGCAGAATCACAAACATCGTTAGTTTCATGGAGCACCAAGGACAAATAGGAATTTTTTTTTTTTGCTGAGTTTTGCAAATGCTGATGAAAATTGTCTCCCATTTCTTCAATCCTTCATGTAATTGTAGGTCCTGAAAGACTCACTGTGCTAAATACATCGGCCTTCTCTGGACACTTCTCTTTGGCAACAGAAAGATGGTATTCTTTTTTTTTTTTTTTTTTTGTGGGCATCACTGCCTCTGGTGGTCGTGGGCGCTACCCAGACACCCCTGGATTTGAACCGCCAAGCCCGCAGGCTGCAGTTCCGCACTCAACCACTTACGTCACTGGGGCTCAGCCCAAGATGGTATTCTTTAACAAATTCTCCCTCCACGGCATTAGCTTGGCAACTTGAAAACTTGCTCGCAGTCATCACTGCGATCAATAGTTAACTGCTTCTGCTCCATAAAAGTATTTTGCTGAGTTGTCAATGCTTTCCAGTTTTAATATTTTATCTTTTCTCACTTCTCTAACCAATCATATTTATCTTTATGTTGAGTTTGATGGTGTCGACGCAAATTGTCTTCTTTGAACACAGACACTATATTCTGGCATATCAAACACAGATCTCTTTCCTTGTACTGCATGAAAAGGTAATCATAAGTCCACTGTTCATTGAATATCCTACACTCGAAGTCAATTTTTCTCTTTCTTGATATCATTGTTTCCTAAGGATTCCAAATTGCAATTAGGAGAATACCAATATACATATATACAGTGCTGAAAAAACAATAAACCAGCAATAACTTTGCCTACACAGAGACATATAGACTGTGCTGCCCATCAATGCAGTCTGATCAGTGTCCATCAATGCAGCCTTGCCAGTCCACATCATTTCAACCTCACCAGTGCCCATATTGGGGAAACTCTGGTTTTACCTCAGGCTCACACTGGTGCAGTTGAGAACCAGCACGATTACAGAGTCTGTTCCTCGTCCACCTTTCTAGTTCACACTACCCTGTGTGAACCACACTGTGATTTATGAACTCACATAGGAATCTGACCCTCCTGAGTGAGAAGACCCACGCAATCAGATTCCACTGCAGGAAAAAAGAAGGCACTTTTTTCTGCCTTTTTTTTCTTCTGAATCTAATGCGAGTCCTGTCATCCAAGCATATGGCTGAACTCACACTTCTCAGAGATCGCAATGGTGTGAACCGGGGCTTACACAGCACACAACACACAACATCATACATACTGAAGAGCAGTCAGAATATAAATGCACTTACTGTCAATCAAATTGGCTTTCCTACTCCTCGGCTCTCTGCAGAGCCTGATTAAGTGCCCATGGGGCCGGAGGCAGATTGCCAGTTTGGGGCCTCCATGTGATAACACTGAGCACTGACCATTTGCATTAACACTGACAGCTGACAGTTTGCAATAACTTTGAGTGCTGATCATTTGCATTAAAACTGAGCACTTAAAATTATCATTACCACTGAGCACAATTTGCATTAGTACTGAGAGCTATTTGCATTATCAGTGTGGTGCAAACCCGCCCCCCCAGAAATCACTCTCAACCAACTAACTAACTTAAAAAAAAGGCTCTCCTAACTTATAAAAAGGCTCCCCATCTGTTTAAAAAAAAATATCTAACTTCAGGAAAA
Source organism: Nesogale talazaci (assembly GCA_004026705.1). Classification (NCBI taxonomy): domain Eukaryota; kingdom Metazoa; phylum Chordata; class Mammalia; order Afrosoricida; family Tenrecidae; genus Nesogale; species Nesogale talazaci. The sequence continues at coordinate 47,497 of PVJH01011268.1, read as the reverse complement.
AGGCCCCCCTAACTGCACAAAAACTGCAAAAAAAAAAAAAAAAGGCCCTACTAACTGTAGAAGTGAAAAAAGAAATAACTTTAAAAAAACAACAACCCTAACTTGTTCTTACCTCGGTCCTCAGGCAGCAGCAGGCTCTTCACAGGCAAGCTTGTGACTCATCCGGTCACACCTGAGACTGACAGGAGATGTCAGAGACAGAGGGAAGGAGGGGGCTCGGAGAGTGCAGCGCACATTCCACACATGCGCACTGTAGACCTGGGACGACTGGCTGCTAGCAGGACAGGTAGCAGTGGCAAACACACCTGGTGGGCCGGAGAAATGTCCTCTGCTGGCCTCATGCGGCTGGCAGGCCATAGTTTGGGAACCCCTGGTGTGAACTATGAAAATAATAAAACTGTGTCTTGTGGACCATAAGACGCTCCTGACCGTAAGACACACCCAGTTTTAGAGCAGCAAAACACACACAAAAAGTTCTGAACCAAGTAATACCAGTATACTAAAATGTTCTTGGGTACCACACCTTTAGACCACAGGGCACACTCTCGTTTTCCACCCACTTTGGGGCAAAAAAAAGTGTGTCTCATGGTCCGAAAAATACAGTCCTTTGTAATTACGGCGTCCATGACGGTGAGAGGGTTGGGGAGGGAGGGGGGAAAAAAGGAGCAAATACCTAGGCCCAAAGTGAAAAAAAAAATGTTTTAAAAATAATGAAGGCGTTGAGCATCGGTGGCGTAAGTGGTTGAGTGTGGGACTGAGGCCCGCGGGCTTGGCGGTTCAAGTCCAGTGGCAGCTCTCAGGAGCAGCACTGGGAGCGCCCACGACCACCAGAGGCAGTGATGCCCTCCCCCAATCCTCCCCCCCAAAAATGAAGGCAACATATGTTCAAATGAGTTTGATACAATTGATGTATGGACTGTTATAAGAGCTGTAAGAGCCTCCAAAAGGATGATTCCTTAGTAACAATTATTCTTTAAAAATCTTCCAATATTGTATATCTCAAAGCTAGAATATTTTTCTTCAGTTCTTTTTGTTTAAGATATGCAGAGCTTGTTCTTCCTTTTTGGTGTTCTAACGCTAGGTGTTTGAACGGTTCAGTAAATATTTGACTTCATCTTCTGGAGTTGCCATTTGAAATGTTCTATTCAGCTCTCTGAAGGCATCGTTTCTTCCATTTGCTTTAGTTAGTCTACAATTAAGAGCAAATGTAGGCACATCCACTTACATCTTTTCTTTCTTTCCTGTCTTTCTAATGACCTTTGCTTTCTTCATGAATGATGAATTTTTAATAATGGTTTTATGTCCACTAGCAATCGATCAGGCTTTCTGTCATTGGAATTTAAAGCTTAAAATCTGTTTTTGAAATGTTAAACTGACTCAAGGTTGCAATGTGGATCTTGTGGATTTTTTTTTTTTTGGCATCACTGCCCTCAGGTGGTGGGAGTAGGAGGCCCAGCCTTTTCTCTGTGGGGCTAGAATCGAACCTCCATTCCAGGGGGTCGCAGTCCCGTAAACAACCACTACGCCACCGGGGCTCAGTCTGTTTTAATTTTTTTTAACCGTAAGCTTTAACCTTAACTTACATGAGCGATTAATGATCTGCTCCAAAGTCTGTCCCTGGCTTGGTTTCAGCTGCTGCTAAAACCATTCCACCATTTCTTCCCACAGACATACTCAATTTGTTTTCTGTGTAATTCTTCAGGAGAAGTCAATGTGTACTGTGGTTTTTCTGTATTTTTGGAAAATAAGGTATTTGTTATAAATAGGTCCTTGGTCTTGCAAAATTCTATCTTTATAACCTGGCATTCTTTGATACTTACCTTCCTGACATGATCGCTGAAGACAAAATGGGTACATAAGTAAATGTGGTAAAGAGGGTGGATGGTGCCTGGCTATCAAAAGATATAGTGTCTGGGGTCTTAAAGGCTTGAAGTTAAACATGCAGCTATCTAGCAAGAAAGCAAATAAGCCCCCTTGAAGGAGCAGACCAGCCTGTGTGATTATGAAGTGTTGATGGAATCAAGTATCAGGTATCAAAAGATCCAAAACAAACCAGAGGATTTGGAGTGGAGACCCAAAGCCTATCTGTAGACAATTGGATATCCCTCCCACAGAAGGGTTCTAAGGAAGAGATGGTTCAACCAAGGTGTAGTATAGCACCGATGAATCACACATCATTTCTCTTGTTCCTGCATGCTTCTCCCACCCCAACTGCTACCATGACCCAATTCTACCTTACAAATCTGGCTAAATCAGAGAACACACATTTATTCAAATAAGAGATCTCAACATATGGCATTCGGGACAGATAGCTCCCTCAGGAACAATAGTGGGATTGATGATATCATGAAGATAAGGGGATGGCTGGGAAGGGGGCATGAGGAGAAAAGGGAAACTCATCACCAGGTTAGAATATATAATCCTCTACCCTGAAGGAAACAACAGAAAGGTGAATGAAGGGAGACAACAGACAGTGTTAGATGCAAAATAAGTACAATATATAATTGATCAAGGATTCATAAGAGTAGGAGGGTGGGATAAAAAGAGTAAGTTATACCAAGGAAACAAGTAGAAAATGTTTCAGAAATGATGATGGTAACATATGCTCAAATATGATTGATAAAATTGATGTATACAATGATTATTTTTTAAATTATACCTTTAGATTAATTTCTATCACCAATGCCATATTTTCCTACTATAGTTCTTTTTGCTTCTCTCTTTGCATACCAAGCACCAGTAATTATCAATGTACCTTGATTTCATGTTTCATCAATTTATGACTGAAATCTTTGGTAAAATTTTTCACCATTAACTTTTGGTGAAAAAAAAACTTTAAATAATATTTGTGTTGATTGGATTTCTTTGAAGATCATTTAATACAATCCTATCACAATCAGCGTTGTATTTCAAGATCGATTTTGAAATGGTCTTTTTGACTATGAATGCAAAACTATTCCTTCTGATTGTGTCATTCCTGGAATAGTAAATCTTAAGATTTTCTGATTCAAAATGTCCCAAAGCAGATCTGTTCAGCTCGCTAATGCCTAAGATATTCATTTTTGCACATTCCATTCCAGTGCGTTTGAGCTTCAATTTTTTTTTGGATTCAAGTCACTACATTCAATCTTCCTATCACTTTTGTGTCTGTATCTTTTTGAGTTGTACTTTCTAAACAAAGGAAGATTCTGAAGGCTCCACTTCCACAGCTGCACCCCCATCATGTCACCATTGTCGACCTCTCATTGAGAAAGCAGCCCCTTCTCTGCCACTTATCCAGCACCCTCCGCTTTCCAGGGCCCATTCCTTAGCTCTCTGACAATGTTCTGCTTCCATTCAGTAGACCTTCAATAACTGAAAATGTTTCAAAGTCATCCATATCTTTTCAGTGTCTACTTCCTCTGAAGGGGCCAGTCAAGTCCTTCTTCAAAGTCTGACCTTCATCAGGAAGCTCCACTGAAACATGTTCACTTGGGGTGAGCCTGCTGGCATCTGAACCACCAGTGACAGAGCTTTCAACATCACAACACACAAGCCACTCGGTATGAGCAGCTGACAGACAAGTGGTGTGCTCATTAATGGATTATGTTAATGAATAAATTATATAATCTCTGTATACATTTAATTTTTTTCTCCAGAAAAGAGAAATCCTTAAAATTGGACTGGTAGAAACATGACAAATGAAGAATAAATTAAAGTTGTTAATGATTTCATCTTACTTGGGGTCAATAATCAACTTGCATGGAGTCGGCAGTCAAGATACTAAATAATAGACTGCATTGGGCAAATCTACTGCAAAAAGCCTCTTTAAAGTTTTCAAAGGCAATGATGTCACTTTGATGGCAGAGGAGCTCGATTATATGAAGAATGTGGCATCAGGATTGGAGGCTTATTAACCACCTGTGATAAGCAGATGGCACAACCTTGTTTGCTGAAAGTGATGAAAAATTGAAACACAGTGTAAAGAAAATCAAAATCCTCAGTACTGGACCTATGTGTAACATCATGATAAATGGACACAACACTGAGTTGTCAAGGATTGTGTCTTGCTTGGACCCATAATCAATGCTCGTGGAAGCCGCAGCCAGGAGATCAAAACAGGAGTTGCAGTAGATAAATCTGCTTCAGAAGGAAGGTGTTACTTTGAAGACTGAGGGGCACCTGACCCAAGTTGTGGTATTCCCAATTGCCTCATATGCATGTCAAAGTTGGACATTGAATATGGAAGACTGAGGAAGTATTCATGCATTTAAACAGGTGTGCTGGAGAATATTGATTGTGTCATGGATTGCTGAAAGGACAAGCGGGTCTGTCTTTGGTACAGCTAGAATGTTCCTTAGAGGCAAGGCTGGCAAGACTTCATCTTACATATTTTGGAGCTATTGTCAGGAGCGGCCTTGAGAAAGGGCTTCATGTTTGGTAAAGGAGAGGGGCAGCAAGAAAGAGAAAGACTCACAATGAGATGACTTGACACCATGGCTCCAATAATGGTCTCCAGCTGAGGAACAATTGTGAGGACGACCCAGGATGGGGCGATGTTTCCTTCTCTCATGCATTGTGTGGCCCTAAATCAAAACCAACTTCATGGCACCTAACAGCAGAATCTTGTTTGAAGCAGGAAGAAGATAAGACATTAGATAAGACAAAATTCCCATCATAGCAACATAAATTCTGCTAAAATTGAAGTCTGAACATCAAATTCATGGGCTGAAGAATGTTAAAAGTATTGATGCTTTTCAAAAAGTTTCAAATAGGGCTGAGCCCCGGTGGCGTAGTGGTTGTGCGCGGGACTGTGGCCCACTGGGACGGAGGTTCAGTTCCAGCAGTGGGGCTGGGCCTCCTCCTCCCACCGCCGGAGAGCAGTGATGCCCCCCCCCCCCCCAAAACAAAACAAAACAAAACAAAAAAAAGTTACAAGTAGATTCTAAGAAGGGAACAGGTGATGTTGATGAAGACTGTCATAGCAGATGATTAACACCAGGAAACTAGCCAACATCGCAATTTGGTTGAGGTTTCACAGTTCTGACTGAAAATTAAGTTAAAAATTGAGTAAACATTTCGGGGTGACAAAACTATTGCTGCTCCATCAGTTGTGGATAAGAGCAAAAGTTTTAATGAATTTTTAAACAAATAAGATCAAGATATTGAATCATTTTTTCAAAATGAATTATAACAGATAAAATATAGCTTTACCAGTGTGATTCCGAAGAGAAAGCATAATTAAAGCAACAGTGACAACAGGTGGAAGTGGTCTAGTCAAAACACAACAGGTTGGGTGAGAGTGAAGGTCATGGCAAGTTTCTGAGATGCTCAAAAATGTTTGCTTGTTGAATTTATGGTGGGCCCAAGAATAACATTTACTTATTATGAGAGTATCTGGGGAAATGTAGTCAAAGTTTTAGTAGAACAAAGTCTTGGTATTTGCTCATGATTTTTCCCCCACCCTCCCTCATGAACCCTTGATAATTTATGAATTATTATTTTGTCATATCATATACTTTTCGATGTCTCCCTTCACTCCCTTGTTGTCTATAGCCCAGGGAGGAGGTTATATGTAATCGGTTCCCCCTTCCTAGCCCCCTTTCTACTCCACCCTTTTGGTATTGCCTCTCCCACTACTGGTCCTGAAGGGATCATCTGTCCTGGATTCCCCATGTTTCCGGTTCCTATCTGCACCAGTGTCCATCCTCTGGTCTAGCCAGATTTGTAAGGTAGAATTGGGATCGTGATACTAGAAGGGAGAAAGCATTTAAGAACTAGAGGAAAGTTGCATGTTTCATCATTGCTACACTGTATCCTGACTGGTTTGTCTCCTCCCTGCGTCCCTACTCAAAGGAGATGTTGTGTTACCTACAGATAGGTTTTGGGTCCCCCATCTGTACTCCCCCTCATTTACAATGACATAATTTTTAGTTCGTTGATGCCTGATACCTGATATCTTCGACACTTCGTGATCAGTGTGGTGTGCTTCTTACATATGGGTGTTGCTTCTGAGCTAAACAGCTACTTGTTTACCATCAAGCACCAGTTTTCTTCAAATTTGCTTATGCACACATTTGTCTTCAGCAATCATGTCAGGTAGGTTGGGCACGCAATGATATGATTTTTTTGTTTTTTAATGTCCAATAACTGATCCCTTTGACACCTCATGGTCACAAAGGCTGGTATAGTGTCTGGGGTCTTAAAGGTTTGAAAGTAAACAGGCAGCCATCTAGCTCAGAAGTGACAAAGCCCACTTGGAAGGAGGATACAAATTTTTATGGAAGGAGAAGTCTCATATTTTTCTCAAGCAGTAGTTGGAACATTGGTGGGTTTAAACTGCTAAATTTGCTGTTAGCAGCCCAACTTGTAACCCAGAACACTACATCAGGACTCTTACACTTGGCAGTGTATGAAAAAATTGCTCACCACTCACAATTAGAGCACGCAAAGTAAAACAATATCAGATGGGAACAAATACATTGAAAACAAAAACATGCAGTGCTTCCCCCCTTTTCTTGATCATACATTTTTTGCAGAACAATTTGACATGATACAACAAATAGTTAAGACCAAATTTCAACTCTAGGATCCAATCTGACCTAGAAATATACACTGCACTACAATTTGCAGTTACAAAAAATAATCATGCCGCTTTTTTTAGTACTGAAACCCTTATTTCTGTGATTTCTTTTTTTCTTTAATCTATTATAACATACAATGCAGGCCGCACCCCAAGAAAACTCTCTTCACTTTAGATCAGGGTTGAGTAAAAGATTTTGGTCCCAGATCAGTCTTCTTATACCTGATTGGTTGATTACATAAGATCACACCATGGGGGTGATTAACCACTACACAATAGCCAAACAGGGTTCTTGTGCTGAGAACCTCCTAGACTGAGGGGAAGGCTGATGCCAAGAAACATGAAGCTGTCCAAGGATTGCTGGTGCCCACAGAAATGGTAAGGAGGTAATGATCTCCCCCAGAGCTGACACACACAGAGAAAGCCTTTTCCCATCGTTCTGGGCGGAATTCATTGTTAAGTCTCCTAAGCTTGAGAGAAAAACTTTTTGTTTGTTAAAGTCCCCCAGTTAAGGTATTTCTACTATAGCAATACTGGATAACTAAGACACACCTAGGCCTTCTCCCTGCTCCCAATAGTTTGTGATGAAGTCATATGCATTCAGTAATTTGTTATTAAGTAAAACTGCTAATTTAAGAAAAACCCCGTAACTGAAAAATGGTTAAATCAAGTCTAAAAATTTTGTATAATGTATGTTATAAATGTATGCCTTGATATGGAGAAATATAGAAGATACACTAAGATAAAAAATGTTTCGGCACAATCTAATCCCATTCCACCCTGGGCATATATATCTTTATTGCAGAGAAAGTTCTCAAAGGATAGATGCAAATGTGTTAGTGGTAGGGTGTGGGAGTGGAAATGGGTATAGCGAAAGGCCTTAATGAGAAAGCTTTCTACTTTAGTGGTTCATTTCATATCTAATGGTCAAAGTATACGTTCGTTTTTGGAAAATAATCTTTAAAACCCTTTGCAGTTCAGCAGAAATAAAATGGTTGGGCAAGAATATGGACTGCTGTCTTGCTCACTTGGTTTTATTCTAAACTGTTCCAGGGGTTCATTTTCATCCATTTTACACATCTGGCTTCTTTGTAAGATTTTGTTTGGACATAGAAGTCAAATAATAGTTCAGAACATTCCTTAAAACTTTTGAGCACTAACATACTATTATGAGTCTATACATCTGCCATCTTCATTAACGTGTAAAAATATTCTGGTCAAGCTTTTAGCTTTACCAATACAAACTCATGTTTATGTATAAGAAAAACTGGTTTTGAAATTAATATACACAAGCAAGAAAATGGTTGAAAACATGTATAAAAAGGTGTCAAAAAATAGCTGGTGAATGTTTTACTCTAGTCTTTTGAGGATTTGACATCCTTTAGCTCTAAGGAATTACTCCAGATGACTTATGACCAATGCTGCTAGTATCTTTAAAATAGTCATGGGTTTATAACATATCCAATGGGGAAAAATATAAATATCAAAAGTTTGTACTATTTTTTTTTAAGGGCATCACTGCCCTGGTGGTGGGAGTAGGAGGCCCATCCTTTGCCCCTGTGGAGCTGGAATCAAACCTCCATCCCAGTGGGCCGCAGTCCCGCGCACAACCACTACACCACCGGGTCTCAGCCCTCAAATGTTCGTACTATTAATGGCTTCTTGGGTGTATGGCAAGGAAGGTTGGGGGAAGTGGGTAGCTAATAGCAATGAGTACAAGAAAGAACATGCGGCTGAGCTCTGGTGGCTTAGTTGTAGTTTGCGGGACTGCAGCCCACAGGGTTGATAGTTCAAATCCAGCAGCGGCTCTCCAGGAGCAAGGCTGGACTTGCTACTTCTATCAGGACAGCGATGCCACAAAAAAACAAACAAAAAAAGAACATGCTCTAAAATTGATTATAGTGATGATTGTACAATTCACTTTGCCATAATTGAACTAAATTGTCTGTCTCATGTGCCAACAAAATTGTTAAAAAATATTTAACTGATTTTGATAATGCAGCTGTTCAACAAATTTAATTTTTTGTGACTAGTTCAAATGCTATTACATTACAGAGGACATATAAAGGACTTTCAAAAAGTTCATGAAAAAAATTCATTACCTTTTTAATTTTTCCAGAAACTTCGTAAAGCCCCTTTGTGATAATAGGTTTATGATACTAAAATCGGTATTGTTCTTCTACAATCCAACTTTAAAAAAGTATTTTACTGCAGCCCACTGGGATGGAGGTTCAATTCCTGCAGCGGCTCCACAAGAGCAAAGGCTGGGCCTCCTACTCCCACCACCAGAGGGCAGTGAAGCCCCCCCCCCCATTCTAATATTAATCAACCAGAATTTCTATGATTTATTGAAAACAAAAAGCACTTATTTAGGTTTTCCCAGTCCCGTTCTGGCCAGAATCAGTTTTTTTTGTCTAACACTCTCATTTGGGGTCTCAGATCCCCTCCCATGGCAAATGTGTCACCTTCTCATCTTGGATCATTGGATTCTATCATCACATATCTCTTTGGGAAAATGATTGGATACATTTTTTTGATGAATATTTTATTGTCATTTTAATACAAAAAAATTTCTATATTACAAAACAGATCTACTGCCTTTACAATGACAATGTAACAAGATTAAATCACAATATAATGGCCAAGCAGATTCTGGATGGAGAAATGACATTTAATGAAGACATTTCTAGGGCAAGGACCTGAACAAATATATTTTTACTCTGGGATTTGAAGAAATATGCCTAAAGGGTGCAAGACCCAGAAGGAAGAAAAAGAAAATAAAAAAGACTGATATACGTAACTGAAAAATATAAAAAAATACAAAAAGACTGATGTGTGACTAGAAAACAAAACACCTTAGCAAATAAAAAACTTATATATGGCATAAAACAAAAATCACAAAGAAATAATTTTCTAGCTTACTTAAACACATTAACAGAAAAAGGTAACAATCCTGTTTTAAAAATAGGTATAGAGGGCTGAGCCCCGGTGGCGTAGTGGTTGTGCGCGGGACTGCGGCCCACTGGGACGGAGGTTCAATTCCAGCAGTGGGGCTGGACCTCCTACTCCCACCACCGGAGAGCAGTGATAGCCAAAAAAAAAGAAAATAGGAATAGGTTTAAAGGAGGCACACAATTAAATGCCAAATATATGGAAACAAAGTCTCATTCATTAGCAAGAAAACACAACCAGTAAGATACTATCTCTCTCCCATGAGAGAAAAAGTTGAAGAGCTTGATGAAGCTCAGAGCTAACAGGAAGGGTAAAAGGCAATTCATATGCTAATCAATACTGGCAGAAGTACACATAGGTCCAGCTTTTGAATGCTAAAGATTTGTTTTATGGGAATACTTGCTCAATAGCATATTTATGTTTAAGGGGCAATGAAAACAATTGACAATTACATTATGTGAAAAGCAGCTTAAGCGGGATACTATTGACGGGGGAAGTTATGGTTCTTGATTAAAAATTTGGTCTATATAGAGCAACAAAAATGTTCATAGAACGCAAAAATAGTATTGTAATATATTTATTTTTTTGACATCACTGCCCTCTGGTGGGAGTAGAAGGCTCGCCTTGCTCCTGAAGAGCTGCTGCTGGATTTGAACCGCCAAGCCAGTGGGCTGCAGTCCCGCACTCAACCACTACGCCACCGGGGCTCAGTCCATATTTATTTAATTTTAAAACACCACAGATGTTATTAAATTGTTAAAAAGCGGGGCGTCTGGTCACTTTAATGTAGGGGGGTAGAGAACAGTACATCAGTAAGAGAAAAACGGCTGTTTTTCTTTTTGCGTCATCCTATATTGCTATAAGGAGCCTGGTATAGGAAAGTAGTAGTTAGAAGTTGGGCTGTCTCACAAGGGCAGCGGTTTGAACCCATCAGCCCCTCTGCAGAAGCAGATGAACTTCTCTACTCCTGCATAGCTCTCCGACCTTGGAGACCCATAAGGGCAGGTCTGCCCTGTCCAGTGAGGCCACAATGAACTGGAATCGACCCAATGGTAGTGAGTTTGGTTTCCTGTTTGTTTCTGGTCAACATTTATTTCAACAGGAGTTAAATGAGTAGGAAGAACACTTTCTTGTTTCTTTTAATCTGTTAAAGGCAGATCCCTGTTGGCGCCATGGTTAAGCGCTCGCCATCTACCTGGCGATGTACTTCATTAAGCAAGGCTAGAAAGATTAAAGCCTACAGAACCCTCTGGGGCAGCTCCACTCTGTCACGGTTGGTAGGGGAGTCAAAATAGACTTGTTAGCAATGAACGATCATGAACTTTAAAAATACCATATACAAAGACGCCAAGTTAAAATTAAACAGATACATATACACCCTGCTCTTTTGAAACATTTATATCTTACAATATGTACATGGTGGATACTACCCACAGATCTCAAAGTACTTTATAAATCTAAATATTGGGCTCGTGTGAGTGATGGGCTTCATTATATATGCTTACATAATACAAGTGGGTCTAAAACGTAAGTGAATAAAGACATTATTGGTGTCTGAGACCACTATGCAGTATTGCTTCTCATACCACATTAGCTGTTTTAGCTGATCTTTTGATCAGGTCACCAAAATAGGCAGTGATTGTCTTCAATTTATTGTTCAAAAAGTTTTGCTCTATTTCTACTTCCCCACCAGGTCCAGCTAAGGATGCCACCTAAAAAAGGAACAGAAAAGAGTCATATGAGCAAAATCTAAAACAAAATTTTCATTCATAGTTTTTTATCAGCCAATACTTAAGACTTTTATCTTTTCATTCAAGCCCTTGAAATATGGACATTCAAATGTCCAGTTACTTCTTACACAGGCTGAAATAGTTTTGAGGAAGAAACGCTTGCTCTGCCATGCCTGGGTAAACCAGTGGAACGAGTTCCTGTATGGGACCTAATCTCTTCAACATCAGAAACTAAAATACTCAAATAATTCCTACCGATGAATGCTTAAGTTGCTTTTCCTTAGTCGATTGTTTTTCATTGCCCTTAAATATAAAAATGTCAATCCAAATATCAGGTTAATTTACTTACATAAATTTTTAGTAACCCTTCCCTGAAAAAGAGTCCTGACGGCACAGTGGTTCCACTGTGCTGCTGACCACAAAGTTAGCAGTTCAAAGCCAGCAGCTACTCAGCAGGAGACGAGGTTTTCGATTCCCATAAAGACTTAAGTTTCAGAAACCCCTAAGGGCAATGATACCCTGTCCTATACGGTGGCTAAGTCTGAATGGACTTGATAGCCCTGAGTTTTGGAGTTGTTTCCCTGAAAAATTTCCACTTCACTTTATCAGTAGCATTTTGTCCTCTCATTCCTTTGATGATATTTACGAAATGGCTCTTGTCCAAGACTAGAACACACTAGAATGTTTGACAGATATGATTAATCTTCTGGTGAGGATTCCAGGCTATACTCTTTTTATTTCTCCAACTCCAATTGGTGTCACTTGCTGCTGTCTGCACGTGCTCACCCGCCTGATGGCACAATGGCGACGTGCTTGGCTGCCAATGGAAAGTCAGGCAGCTCAAACTCCTCAGCCCCTACTGGGAGGGAGGAACGAGCTGGAGATCTGCTCCTGGAAAGACAGTGGCTTAGGAAACCACATGGGGTGGTCCTACTTATCCTATAGGACACAAATGAAGTCAATAGCACACCACATTATGAATATGTTCCTGCGATGGACGAATGGGGACAAAGAGCTCTCATTTAGTTTCACTCCCTAGGGTGCCTCCGGGGGGACAGGAGGGGGAGATGCCCTCAAAACACTGGCTTCCAAACGGATCTTTTGGGTCAGTTAAATCCAATGGGGTCAGTTCAGAAGGGGTTTTTTTTTTTTTTGGTGTGTGTGCTAATTCTTATGGGATGCTAAAGGGATAAAAATCAAAGATTTTTCTGAAAGACACAAAATCATTCTGAGTACTTATTATGAAGTTTCAAGGAAACTGAAAACTCCACATGAAAGAAATAAAGGGAACCTGCTCATTCTTTAAGGGTAGTGAGAGCTGCCCTAGTAGAATTTCATTGGTAAGGCATTCTACAATTCTGGTCTTGCCCTTTCACACATCTTTTTGTTGCTTAAATTCAACAAACATTTTTAAGAAACAATTCTGGTTCCTTGAGAATGCCAATTTGCTGTGGTGTCAACTGAAAGGTGTAGAATTCTTCACTGACAGGGGAGAGGGAGAGGAAGAGGGAGAGGGAGGGGGAGGGAAAAGCTGCCTGTAGAAGAGCATACCCCTAGATGGGTGGAATGCTGAGAAACAATAGCTTCGCTTTGTGATAATTTTGTCTAATATATCAATGATTTTATAGCAATCCCTTTTGCATTACCCTTACGTAAGCCCACCCCTTTAAGAAAGTAACTCATTTAAGGAAAATGAGATTGGTAAGTTGAAGCTTTTTTCTTTCTTTCTTTGTTTTTCCTGGGCATCACTGCCTCTGGTGGTCATGGGTGATACCCAGTGCTGCTCCTGAGAGCAGCCGCTGGATTTGAACTGCCAAGTCCACGGAAGTTTTTTTCCAATAAAATTGTGTGTATGTGTAAGGAGGGGAGGAGTAGAAGAAAAATACATGGTCAAGAAAAGGGCAGAGTAAAATATTCAAAGTGAAATAACAAAAACAACTGAGCCAGTAAGAACTTGCTAGAATAGGTGAAGTTGGGGTGGTGGGGGTGAAGCAGAGTTTTTTTTTTTTAGGCATCACTGCCCTCTGGTGGTGGGAGTAGGAGGCCCAGCCTTTGCTCCTGGGAGCTGGAATTGAACCTCCATCCCAGTGGGCCGCGGTCCCGCGCACAACCACTACGCCACCGGGGCTCAGCCTCGCCAAGTTAAAAGCAAATTTAATTCCAGGTTTTTTTTTTCTGGCATCACTGCTCTCCGGTGGTGGGAGTAGGAGGCCCAGCCCCACTGCTGGAATTGAACCTCCGTCCCAGTGGGCCGCAGTCCTGCGCACAACCACTATGCCACCGGGGCTCAGCCCTCCAGTTTTAACAATAATCAGCTGAATCGATTTAGAATACGATTTCAATAGACTTTGGCTCCCCATACCTGAAAAATAGCACCCATCTTCCTAAACATGGCACTGAAGAAAAGAAAAAGCAAATTCTCTACTTTATTTAGAAGAGAAAAAAGACTTGAGTGGCACTATGCCAATATATGCTGTGAAGTTTGCTCAGCTGCTAACCAAATAGTGAAGAGTGTCACCCAGCTGCACCTCAGAAAACGACCTGTGATTTACTTCTGAGAAACCCCCTGTTGAAAAGCCCATGATCACCATGAGTCAGAATTGATTTGATACAACTAATAAGCTGCCAATAACATTAAATTTTTTTCCCCAGAGAAAAATCAGGTGATTTCTTCCTTTTTAAAATATCTTTAAAACAAATACTTGAAGTTGGGTGCTTTGGTAAACAGGGATGAAGATATACTTTCATGTCCGTTTTCTGATTTCTATAACAAAATAATTAATAAATTACTTTACCAATTTTACTGAAAGCAAATAGGCAGTGGAGTGCAGCAAAAATATAGACCATATTCAGGAGGGAGGGAAAAATGAGAAGCTGATACCAAGGACTCAAGTAGAAAGCAAATGCTATGAGACGGATGATGGCAACAAATGTACAAATGTGCTTGACACAATGAATGGATGTATGGATTGTGATGAGTTATACTAATCAAAGAAATGATTAAAAAAATACAGACCAGGCTGAGCCCTGGTGGCGTAGTGGTTGTGCACGGGACTGCGGCCCACTGGGTTGGAGGTTCAAATCCAGCAGCAAAAGATGGGCCTCCTACTCTCACCACCAGAGGGCAGTGATGCCCCCCCTCCCCCCCCAATACAGACCACACTGTCTTCATGTATTTTACGTCTTGAAGTCAGGATCACTGACAAACAATAAGTGTAGGTTTCCAAAACTGGATAAACGGGTAAAATATGGTGGGCTTCAAAAAATTAATGGAAAAATTCCATTATCTTTTAATTTCATTTTTCCCACGAAGTTTTTGAAATCTCCATATAAAAATAAAACATGGAAACACATATGTATCTGTTTAGTTTTTAGAAAAGAACTTCAGAAAATACAGCTTGCTAATTTAAAGTCATCTGGCTAAAAATTTTGTAGTTTTGCTTTTTTGTATTTCATATTTTCTAAACTGCATACATTTTAATGGTTAAAATTCTTAGACCTTATAAGTTCTTCAGGTCAACAGCTAATACTTGATTTCAAACAAATGTAATTTTCAGCTCTCCTTATCTTTCATGAGCAGGTCTAACTGACAAAATTGGTTCCTTCCGCTTTCTTAAAATTTAATCAATTGGGGGTGGGGTTAAGTGAAGGCAGAACGAAAGGGAGAGGAATAGATAGGTAAGCAACTGAAGATTAGTAGGTCTGGGTTACAAGTCACTTTTTTAAAAATCTACTACCTACTGTCAATAGAATGTACTTTTCATTAATACTGGAACAAGACTGGGGACTTTGCTTTCACAAAGCAATCAGATTTTATGGTAGGCAAGGAAGTTTTCCTATGGAGATTGTGAAGGCAGACACAGGAGAACATTCACAATTATAGGGACTATTTCAGTGAATTGAAAGCCTGGAAGATTTATAGTTATGCAAATGTTCACAACTGCATTTTTTAGAATTCAAAAGTGATTTAAAGTACAATGAATGGCAAAAGATAATTTGAGGGTAAATCACTAAAGAGAAGGAAGGCACCTAACTTAATTGAAGGCAAATAAAATAAGAGATCAGCAAAAAATAATAAAGGCAAGATACCAAGGGGTACACAAGAATTAAAAACAGGAGTCTGAGCCCCGGTGGCGGCGTAGTGGTTGTGTGCGGGACTGTGGCCCAATGGGATGGAGGTTCGATTCCAGCAGTGGCTCCACAGGAGCAAAGGCTGGGTCTCCTATTCCCACCACCAGAGGGCAGTGATGCCCAAAAACAAACAAAAAAAATTAAAAAAACAAAAACGGGAATGGTAAATATTTATACATAGTTCCATAAGAGTAATGACAAGGATTTTTGAGTGGATACTTGCAAGCTGAAAAGTTGTGTGGTGCACAATGGAACTATACCTCTGAATAGAAGAGTATAAAGGTCCAACAGAGGGTATATCTATTGAGTGGATTTGTCTTGCTGAACATACAGTCAAGAATCCAGTAAAACACGCAGGGCAAAAAGTTATAGCAACTTACTTATAACCAAATATATAGAAGGAATGGGGAGTTTAGAATAACTATCTTAGGGGGCACCAGGATCAAATGCATAACAGAATTCACAACGTTCTAAATCCTGAGTGGTCAGTGGAGTGGGCTCTTAAAAGCTCATGAGCAGTTATCTAAGGGGAAGAAAAGTAAACACAAAGTCCTGGGCTGAGCCCCGGTGGCGAGTGGTTGTGCACGGGACTGCTGCCCACTGGGTTGGAGGTTCAAATCTAGCAGCAAGGTGGGGCCTCCTACTCCCACCACCAGAGGGCAGTGAGGCCCCCAAAACAAAACAATGTCCTTCTAGGATATGAAGGTGATTTGGCTTCAACATGTCATGCCGTTGATTGTCAGGGTGGACAAGGCTGATCGGACTGGCTTGGGGGGAGGGAGGGGGGTGTCTCCTCCCTCCCTCCCTGCTCCATGTGCGTGCCCCTCTGAAGCTGTGTGTCCCGATGAAGAGGACACCTTCCCCAATCGAAGGAGGGCCGTCCTTCAGTCAAGGATATACCAGAAGCTGTGCTCCTTTACTAGAACTTCAAAACGGGCAATCAAGATCTAAAACCTTCCAAACTGACCCCATAGAAAGAATACATAATATATGTGGTGGACAATGAGATAGGCAGAACTGGAAAACAGGAAGAAAAAAAAAGTCCCAGGCTCTATTAGAGAAGTAATTAAATCTGAAATATGTAAACCATGCCGGTGAAAACGGGGCAGACCAAGGGCCTATCCACTCTGTGGAAGATGGGGCAGACCTGCTCTCATGAAGTCTGCAGCCTCGGACTTCTCAGCGGGCAGCTCTCCCTGACATTTAGGCTTGCTGTGAGCCGGGACCCACTTGAGGGTAATAGGGGATAAAGTATAATAATATGAGAGAGCTTTAAAAAGTTCATGGAAAAATTTCACTACCTTTTAATTCCATTTTGGAGCCGCACTGTATATGCAGCACAGGAACAAACAATAGTGATCTAATCATCTAAGAGACAATTTCCCCAAGGGAAGACCAGGCTAAATTATTAAGTGATCCTCACTTTTTATCCTTAATTGTAAAGTATGACTCGGAAGTGGATTTTACCAACAATAGAGTTGGCGAAAAACCAGTCATGAAGGATCTGACAGTTGCGTATGGCACACAGAACTTAGCAGGAAGACTATCTGCTCTTTGGTGATTTCGTCCTCATATTGTCTTTCTCACCAAACCGGGATGGAACAGGAACAGAATCAGAAGCAATTCTTTGAAAATGTGCTAACAGGTGAAAGTTTTTTGCCAGGCAGGCACTAAGGCTGTGGATCATAGGGTAGAATGATTAGACGAATCACTGTCCCAAGTTTACGCAACAAAAAAAGTGGCTTGATTTGCTGATCAAAAAGTGCTTGATTTGCTCCAGAGTGAACTAATGAAATGTTATGAGATCTCTAACTCTCCATATGCATTTTTCCTCAATAGGACAAACAGCCTTTTGAATGCATGAGTTTAAAGGCTATGCTCTTCTCAGATAACTGTTTTCAAGTAAAGGTTGTATTTATGTCAGCAATGAACTGTCTATTGGTAAAGCCTTAAGCTAACTGTCCTTTGTAGGCATTCTGTGGGGGAAAACGCAACCTGTGTTTCAAAGGGCAGTCTGAGAACTTGGGAAACTCAACCCGTTTAGTGCAGGCTGAAGACATGGTAAGTGTCTCTTAACAGTTAAATTCTCTCTGTGCTCTCTCAATCTTGCAAAAATTACTGCTTATTTAAAAAAAGTCTACATATGAAATAAATTTTCCCCATTTGAAAACGTAAAAAGGAGCTTCTCAATAGAATTCCAGCTAAATTCAAACTGAACATAATGAAGTGCTTGAAATCTCACAAGTCCTTTTCGACTTTTGTTACCGTCCATGGTCTTTACAGGGTGTCCGGGTGGTGAGTGGCTTAACCGCTTGGGTGCTAAAGAGAAGGTCAGTGGGCCGAACTCACTGGTTCTTCTATGAAAGATGGCGGCGTTGGCCAGCTTCTAGAAAAAACAACTGCCTCAGACCTCAAGGGCAGTTCTGTTTTGCCCTATAAAGTTGTCACAACGCCGTAAATGACTGGTAGCAAGATATCATTTCATCACTAATTCCCAGTAGAAGCCTAAGCTTGCTAATTTCATTTCTTCTTTTTAACTCGGAGGAGTTCAACTTACACATCATTTTATGTGTGCGCGCGTGTCTGTAAGGGTGGTGACTGTGGTTTAGAGGTGGCATGTGCTTGAAAGAATACCAGGAAGAGATGAAAAAACTGCTGTAGCTCCCCCTTTTCCTGGCAGAATGGAGGGCTGTTTTGTGGGAGCAACCCTGTGTGTAGCCGATGGGGAGAGACGCACGGGGGACCTAAGTTCTGGCAGTCACTTTACCACTGTAATACCCTAATAGTTGGTGGCACTCCAGGAAGGAAGGCAGCCTTGACATGCTACCTCTATCTAGGCTCTCCATCAAAGTCAGCCCTGGAGATTCTATCTTGGGAGATAATTAGTTGTGGTGTAGGGCACCTGGGTTAGCAAACATAGCACTCATGAATCCTATTTTTAGAGACTGTCACTGGAATTGACCCAGGCTAGACAATAGTTCTCATCTCAGACTACCTATTAGAATGGCCTGCGGGCCCCTAGGAGTTTCTAAGGGCAGCAGAATTGGAAGTGACACCCAGAGGATCCCTACCTGGCCTTTCTCTTCCATAGATTTAGAATGACTAATCCCTCAGGAGATGAGCCGCCCCGCCGGGCCCCCACCCCCACCCCGTCCTGCATCACCCCCACAATTGCTCCTAGGCTTGAGCTCATTGTTCCAGTCATTGTGCCAATTCACCTCATCCAAGGACTGCCCCCCTCCCCTTTTGCGGCCCCTCTACTTCACCAAAGCTTGATGTTCTTCTCCAGAGATAGGTCTCTCCTAACATGTCCGGAGTATGTAAGATGAATCCTCATGATCCTTGCCTCCAAGGAGTACCATGGCATTATTTATTCCAAAACAATATGTTTACCCTTTTGGAATCCATGGTTCTGTCAATATATATTTTTTTCATTAATTTTTTTTCCAGTACCACAATTCAAATGTGCCAATTCTTCACTCTTCTTTATTTAATAAGCAGCTTTCACATGCATATGAGGCAATGGAAAATATGGCTTGGGTCAAGTGGACCTGAGTTTTCAAAGAAACATTCTTGCTTTTCAATATTCAAGAGATCTTGTGTTATGCATCTATGCTGCTGAATTGCTCGGCATACAGATCAGGTAAATATAATGGGAGGGGACAACCCTGCTGCACATGATTTACTCTTGCTATTAAACCATGCAGCATTCCCTTCTTTTCACACAATTGTCTCTTGATCCATGTACAAGGTCCACAGGCGCTGAAATAAATGTTCTGGAATTTCTATTCTTCTACACGGTCCACACCTTGGCATGTAATGCCTTGGCATGGTCTATAAAACAGAAGTAAAGATCTTTTTGGTATCCTCTGCTCTCAGGAAGATCCACCCAAGAGCAGTGCAAGCCCTTGTTTTATGTCCTCTTCTGAACCAAGCTTATTTCAGCTCCCTATCAATGAACTGCTGCAACTGGTGATGGATGATCTTCAGCAAAATTATACTTTTATGTGATATCAATGATATTGTTTAATAGTTTGCGCACTGTTGGGTCACTTTTCTTAGGAGGAGGTATAGATAGGGACCTCTTATAATCAATTGGCCAAGTGGCTGTCTCACAAATTTCCTTTCATTTGTATCCCATCAATTTCTGGCATATTGTTTTTAACTAATGCTTGCAGTGCCGCTTGAACTTCTTTCACCAGCGCTGGGTCCTGAAATAGCTGAAACTCAACCAACCACTCTGTACTATTTTCATCTTCTCTTTCTAGCTTCTTTGGCTGCTGTCTGCATCATTCAGTATTTTTCCCATAGAATCTTCTAACATTGCAACTTGAGGTTTCAATTGTTTCTTAAGTTCCTTCAGGTTAAGATATGCTGAGTGTTTTCTTCCTTTTTGGTTTTTTTAACTTTAGGTGTTCGCCCATTCGATTCCAACAGCTTATCTTCTTGAGTTGTCCTTTGAAATTTTCTATTCAGCTCTTTGCATTATTTCTTCCTTTTGTTATAGCTACGCTCAGATTAAGAGCAAGCTTGAGAGTCTCTTCCCACATCCACTTTGAGGTTTTCTTTCTTTCCTGTCGTTTTAATGACCTTTGCTTCCTTCACATGCAATATTCTTGATGTCAACTACAGCTCATCAGGTCTTCTTTCATTGGGGATCAATGTGTCCAATCTGTTTTTGAAATGGAGGTAGGAAAATCCCAAGGTCGTATTGTGGCTTGTTTTAATTTTCTTCAGCTTCAATCTAAACTTACATATGCACAATTGGTGGTCTCTTCCAGTCAGCCCCTGGTGTGGTTTTAGCTACCGACATTGAATGTCGCCATTGTTTGTTTCCAGAAATGTAGTCAATTTGATTTCTGTGTATCCCATCTGGAGAACCACATTTAGACAGCCACCTTTTCTGCTATTGAAAAGAGGTATTTGTGGCTGAGCCCCGGTGGCGCAGTGGTTGTGTGTGGGACTGCGACCCACTTGGATGGAGGTTCAATTCCAGCAGCAGCTCCACTGGAGCAAAGGCTGGGCCTCCTACTCCCACAAGAGGGCAGCGATGCCCAAAAAAACAAAAAGAAAAAAGGCATTTGCTATGAACAAATAATTGGTCTTGAAAACTCTATCTTCGTCAGCTTAATTTTTTTCAGAGTCCATATTTTCAAATTACTGTTCTGTTTCCAAGTTCACTCACCAGTAATTATCAATGCACCCTGATTTCATGACTGATCAATTTCCAACTGAAGACGGGGTAGAATCCTCCAACTTTTTTCTCTCGCTTTTGTTGGTGGTACATAAATTTGAGTAATAGTTGTGTTGATGGATTTCGTGAAGGAAGATAGAATGGTCCTCTTATAGACTGCAGTGTATTCCAACATAGATTTTGAAGTGTCCAATTTGACTATGAGTACAGTGCTACCCTTAACCACAAGATTTTCGAATTTACTATAAATAGCCAATGCTAGTCCATTTCAGCCAACACCTAGGATGTCAATCTCTATGCAATCCATTTCACTTGTGACACTTTCTAATTTTCCTAGATTCATACTTTGTACAATCCAAGTTCCAATTATTAGGTTTTGCAGCTGTTTTTCTTTTTTGGCATCACTGCCCTCCGGTGGAAGTAGGAGGCCCAGCCTTGCTCCTGGAGAGCTGCTGCTGGATTTGAACTGCCAAGCCCGTAGGCTGCAGGCCCGCACTCAACCACTACGCCACCGGGGCTCAGCCCGTAGCTGAGCTGGGCGCCATCAGCCAGTGAAGATCCTGAAGGCTTCACCGCCACAGAATTTTTTAACATTCGTATCAGCACCTTTGGCTCCACCTGGAGAAAGCAGCCTCTCCTCATATTGTACGCGCCTCCCGTGCAGGAGACTCCATTCTCTGGCGTTATTCCCGACGATGCTCTGCTTCCATCCACTAGACCTTCACTCTATGACTTGCTCAGCATTTACAAAAGCCAACCGGCCATTTTCTCTGCAGGCCTTTCTCTCAAATGTAAAATTCCTGTTGCCTCAACAGTTTTGAGTAGGGCTCAGGTCTTCCTTTTTAAGCGCCTTACTCTACTTGACATCAAACAAAATGCCTTTTCTTTACAGGCAATTCTTAACTCTGCTTTTAGCATATCTGCTTTAGCATATCTACTCAAATATGGGCTGATGATGGACTTACAAAGCTCTTGCAATCATGATCTTAAACTTCTGCATACACACATATATTTATATATATGCACGCTTTGAAAATTTTGGCAAAAACGGAATCGAAAGAAAAACTTATTTAAAAGAAAACTTTTAACTTTTGAAAGCTCTGTCATATAGACATATGCAAGAAGCTGTGGGAATTAAGAAGAGGCAGGAGATCTGGATCTGATGAATATTTGCAGTGCTTTAACAGACAAGCCGGGAATTCTCTCACGTGTTATCAGGGAAGGAAACAGATCTTTTTCTCCCCACTTCTCTGAAACAGGTCAGAAGCTCATAATAGTTCTTCAGTACTCACCTGGTCAATATCAGCATTTCTTGGCAGAAAATAGACAATATTATTAGTGATCTTCTGGGAAAGTCTGAAAATTTCAAATGTGAAGAGCAGTTAAAGAAAGGTAGCAGAAACAACAGTGACTTTCTCATCAGTGCTAAGTTCTTTACTCATTATATAAGAATCTAAAGGTAACATTTTGATATGTAAATGACAAAACACTAGTTTAAATTCTCCTAACAACAGCCAAAAGGAAGTAAGGAGCACTTTTCTAATTTAACAGCACATCCTTGGTACGTCAGAGATTAGAGAGGAGTAGAGAGGCTCAGCTGTCTCCCGTGGAGACGGTGGTTTTTAACCCCTGATCCCCCAGGTTAGCAGTTCAATCCATTATCAACACAACATACTCTGGCTCCGGAGTAAAACTTGTTGAATCTTTTTATCTATTATTCTAGTGGTAGGAAACCAAGAGTAGTACTGGGCACGCTTTGTCCTGCTGCCACTGCCCATTACTGCAAAGAGAGAAGAGACAGGAGAACACAGTAATGCCGTCTTTCCAGTGAAAAATTAGAGATGAGCAACTCTTGTCACTCAAGTCTACACTCAGAGTTTTAAGTACTTACGTTAGAAATAAAATTTGCTTTGTGTCGGTAAAGTCAAATAGATGAGTGCCTTAGGGAGCAGGGAATGAAGGGGAAAAATAATGCTATTCTTAATGAATCATGTCTGTTTCAGCACCTTGAAAGTTTAACAACCCCAAAACAAAACAATTCAAGACGTACAAAGAAGTAGCCCAGAAATCAATGTGTGTTGAAGACAATTTCAGTGGTGGTCACCCTGACTCTAGGGAAAGGTCATGAGGAACTCCCCAATCTTGGAACAATTTCTTTTAATGCTTTCTATTTCTCTTGCTTTACAATAGCAAAATTACTATACAATTTTTGTAAACCTACTTGTTATACTAAAGAAACTGGAGTTTATCAAATGCTACTAGCAAATCTTACTCTTCATTAATTTCTAACACACATACCCCTCCTCACAATAGCTTTCATATATACACACTCGGGACTTTCAAAGGATATCCATCAGGAGACATCATTGTCCTAATGTCAAAGGTCTCTGCGGTGGCGTAGTCTGGTCCACCCCAAGGAGGGCTGAGGAACACAACGTCTGCCTTTAGGTGGGAAGCCAGCAGGAGAAAATCTCCACAGATAAACTCTATTTTATCTGCTACCCCATAAACTTCTGCATTATTTCGAGCAAGATCAATCTTCACAGGATCAATATCAATGGCGATTACTAAAAGTGGGGAAAAAAATCAAATGAGTCATTGATAGTATCATTTCATAGTTAATCTTTATAGTCTGCTTACCTTCTGTACAACAAACATTTTTTAAAGACTAAAGGAATAGTCTGATAGTTTTATCAGTATATAATTCCACATCATACAATTTAATACTTCAGTCATATTGAGATGTGTGCAATCCCATCACAATCAACTTTTGGAACACTTTTCTTTATCATACTCATGGTTGTTAGCTTCCCATTTCCCCACAGCTGTCCCGGCCACGTCCCTACGTAATTATTAGTCCCGTTACTGCCTCTACAGATTCACCCATCCTAGTTTCACATATAGAAAATCATACAAAAAAAACCCCCAAGAAACAAATAAAAACAACAGTCACCATAAAACAAAACAATGAGTAGGGTCACGTTCTAAGTGCCAGTCCACTCTCCATTCACACATCTACGGCTTATGTCTCTGGTTCATTTTAGAGACAACATATCATGGTAGAGAACATTATAAATAATCCCCATGGGGCATAAGACAATTCTATTGTGAGCATTATTAATTTAGCCCATTGCAATGGATTCAAAATAATGCTGAGAAAAGGAAATTAGACACGTATGGGTTAGTTTTTCTTACTGGAATATATGAAACGTGCTTTCTACAGATTAAAAACAATCTACGCAGTGAGGCTTGGAGACAGGACACAACTTTCTTTTTTTTCCAATCACTTTGTTGGGGGCTCATACAAATCTTAGCACAATCCGTAACATACAGTCAGAAGCGGAATCGTGCCTGACAGATACGTCTCTGTCCTAAGAAGTCCAAGTCAGACCACTGGGCACGCCCTGGGTCATGGCAGCCCTACAGAACAGAGGAGGGAGAAGTGCTCCCGTGGATCCTGAGACCGAAACTGTTCACGGGGATAGAAAGCCCCATCTTTCCTCTGAACTCTTTTGAACTGCTGATTACAGGGATGACAGTTCAACTTGTCACGACAACGTCATCAAAACAGTAACTACTGTTAAGTCCAGGGTTGCCATTCATTGGGTACCCGCAATGCAAGAGATCTGAACCCAATGACTACCAATTCCATAACCCTAGGATAGTGGTCAACTGCTTCTTCTCATTCGAGGGCATTGCAGCCGTAAGTCTAAGGGAATATGTTGGTTCCTAAAATCTGCTACAAGTGAGTTTAATATGAAGCTCAGTTCACATTGAATCTTTCTGGTGTGGGCTATGAAGGATGTTGGCCTATGTAGGACAGGGTGTAAAGTTCCACTTAGATCGCACACAGCCTGGGTCACCAAGGGCTGGATAGAAACTGTCAAAAGCGTCCATTTAGGAACATAATTCTGGGCACATTTTCCCTTGGGGCCTCTGTGTATTGTGTTTTTTTCTGGGGGCAGGTTGCCCAAGAAAAGAAACGCAATTTCCTATTCTGAGACAATCTCCTCCTACTTGCCTCTATGCCACAGTCAATAAGGTTGGCTAATCACTCTTGTAGGAATATCTGTTGGTTTGGGGTGACCTTTGAACTATGTGGTATGGTAGTAATTGATTGGTCTTCTCCTTTTACGGGCATTTTGAGAAAGTGACCTCAACTGAAGCGAGGCCCTTCACAATGGTTGTACATATTTATAAACCCACCAGCCCTGTCTGAGTTGCAATCTCTCTGCATCCTCTCCAGTATTTTTTTTTTTTTGAATTGGGTTATTATTATTGTGGGTGTATGGGGATATTGTCATTTTGATTTGCATTTCTTGGATGGCTAGTAATCATGAGTTGTGAGCTCTCTTGTTGTTCTTTGCCTATCTTTTAATTTTTCTTTCGCTTATTGATGTATTACAGAATTTTATATATTTAGCAATTTGTCCACTGTCCGTGTATCATGGCTAAAAATCTCCCCCAATCTGTGGGCTCTCATTTCCCTCCTTTGCTGTCCACACGTGTTTAAACAGGTTCCAGTCACACGGTTTGTCCTTCACTGCGCGTGCTCTATTATATTTGGAAGTCTGTATGGCCTGCAGTAGGGTCATTAAGTTTGCCTCATTTATGATCCCTATAGCTTTGGGGTTTACATTTAGATTTCTAACACATATTAAGTCAATTTTACTGTAACATTTAATGCATTTGAGCACACCTTTATCTGCACATTTATTTTGGCCTGAAAGTGCTAACTTCACAGAGCTAGAAGAAACGTACAGACCAATAAAATATGAAGTACTTCCCAAATACTGAACAGACGCCCAGTACACGTTGGACTACCAACCACAAGTGGAGCAGTTTGAGACCACCAGTCACTACGAGGGAGAAAGAGGGTTTACTCCTGTAAATTTACCATAGGAAACCCACGGAGGCAGTCCCACCTGGTCTAAACTATCACGATGGGTCAGAATCAACTCCTCAGCAGTGAGTTTTTCAACTTTACCATGTTCTGGGTTGCCTGGTAGGAGACACTTGAAAAGATCACCAATTGTACAAAAGCTGATCATGCAGAGATCTCAGGAAGCACACATTTCATAAAAAAAAGAGACAGTCCTCAAAACCCAGAAATTTACAGACCCAAAGAAAATACATGTAAAAAGTTGTATAGTCAAATTATGACACATTTTACAGAGAAGAAATAGAAAATGTTATTTTCACTAAAGGTTTTTGTTAGATGCCCTTCTAACCGTATGACCAGAATGAAATTTGCTGCCTGGTCCTACCCTAGCCTCACATTGTCCTTAGGTCTGAGGCTACTGCACCCATTGTGTCAACTCAGCTCAACGGCCTCCCTCTTCTTTGATGACTATCTCCTTTACCAGACATGACGTCCTTTTCTAAAGGCTGGTTTCTTCTGGTATATGTCCACAGAGGAGGCTTTCATTTAACTGAGTGTACTTTAATAAGGATTTTTGAGTAATGTAGGTTATTTAAAGCTTATTAACCAGCTTTGAGCAAACTACTCACATGCGCCTGAATGCACACCATTGGGTGAATGGCAACAGCTTACATTTGAAGGGATTAAGTGGGGAACTGATAGAACTGGAACTATTTCCCAAGAAACACCAATTTCATAATTTACTCATCCTTTTGTGAAACAATGCCTCAAATAAATGACCTAAATAATGGTCATAAGCACCAGTTACGATATATTGCAAAATCACACAACATATGATAAAGCTACAGTTGTTAGAAAGAAGCTCCCATTTACATTTAAAAGTGAGATCTTTTCAGCTCTTTAATGTACTGAATTTATAAAAAGACAGAGATGTGCTGACAATGCCAAAAAATTGTAAAGATAAGACAGCTTTCAACAACAAATCTCTTAGTTCAGTGGTTCTCAACTTGTGGGTCGCAACCCCTTTGGAAGTCAAACAGGGGTCGCCCAATTCCTACAAGTAGCATAATTACAGTTATGAAGTAACAATGAAAATAACTTCATGGGGGTGGGGTTTGGTTTACAACACGAGGAACTGAATTAAAGGGTCGTGACATTTGGAAGGTTGAGAACCACTGTATTAAAACTCATGTTTTCATCTGCAATCTCTTGGAGACAGATTTCATGGAATATTACACAAGGAACATGCTCACAGATGCAGCATAACACTGTATAGAACTGCATCGCCCAGTAATGACAGCCATTAACCATATAAAAATGAAAATTGGTTAGAACGAAATGATAACATTAAGGTTTTAGATCCTCAGACAAACACACTAGCCACATTTCAAGTACTCAGTAGACACATGTGGTTATGGGCTCCCACAGCAGAGAACTCAGAAAATGTTTCATCCTTGCAGAAAGGATGGAATAGCACGGTTATGTTCTGTGATCTGGATGCTGTTCAAACCTCTATCATATAGTAATACTTTTACAGAGCTCTGGTAGTGCAGTGGAGAGGATGTTACTAACCACAATGTCGGTGGTTCCAAGCCCTGGATCAAAGATGGGGTGGCAGTAGTACTGTACTTTGTGTTATGATCCACAGTTTGTACTGTGAAGTCAGTCATTATAAATGTGGGCATGGCCAGATGATCAGCTTACATAAAGCACTTGTTTATATACATCTGATAGAAAAAGGGGCTTCAAAACATTCATGGGAAAGTGGAACAAGTAAAAACAATTTTTGCACAGACTTCAAGTCCTCTAGACTTAAGAACCCCTCCTCTTGAGGGGTTATCAAAGCAACCCCTCTCCCAAGCTGTTCTGACTCTCCATCAATGCCAGGAGATGGAGATTTGCAAACTTGTCCCTGCCACTGGCAGTCTTTGAGTAACTGAAAAGAAGCCTAAAGGATGGAACGGTGACTGCAGCCCAGAGCCTCCTTGTTCACAATGAACTGTGGGGCAGCTGCAGTAGCTGTGACTGTTGGCAGCCAAGGCTCAGGGGCAGATGATGCACTTTGGCTGTCGCTTAGTCAGGTCAGCTACAGGAGCTCAGCTACGGCTGCCACGCCGTGCAAACGCAAAACCTGCCCCACCTCTGACACGCTTCTATTGCAAACCCTTCTTCCCTGGACACTTAAGTATACATAAAAAGATCTGACTACAAAAATGCTGACGAATAATCATTTACAAGTAAAAAACCTTTTTAATGATACATTTGGATTCATGGGGCTGACTTCTCTGGCAATCACTTAGAAGAACTTTATGAGTAAACAATGAATTTGGGAAAAAATATAAAGTAATTACCACTTTGGTAATCATAAAAATAGCTTTTATCTAAGATGCTAGAAAACAATATAAAACTAGCAAATGTCAAGGATACAGAGGAACAATTGAGCAATTGCCCCCATTTATAAGTACTGGCTCGAACTGATGCTAAATTCCACTTTCCTATTTTTGTTTTTATATTATGGTTTCCTAGTCATATAATGAAATGCCTAATAAATCCCAAGAGTCACTGAAAAGCTGCTGAAATGTAAAACACCATTGCTTTAAAGATAACGGGGGAAAAATCCCTAAGTATCTACAGACTATGAAGATATGAACAACAAACCTCTCTATAACCTCTCACCTTGTACTACTTTTTAAACAGAATCAGGGATATCACAATCAGAAAAATTGAGTAAAAGCCCTAGCTTTACCACTTAGTTATGCCACCTGGGACAAACGATTCAATTCTTCTCATTGCTACACATCTCCTGTGTTCCTAGATTAAAAGTGGAGGCAAGAGAATTGCAAAGGAGGCAACTGTAAGGCTGATGTACTACTTAAAGTCATTTATTAGACATACAGGATATTATGGTGCACAGGTACCACAAAGGTCAGTTCAGGTAGGTAAATGCTACTCAGTCATAAAGGACTTGAGTGGAACAGCTGGCACTCCCTGACGATTGTTCTTCCTTATTTGAGTATCTGGCTTTTATAGAATGCTAGGATCTTGCCCCACCATTCAAAACCCAACCGACGGCCACTGCGTCATTCAGACTCACAGCTACAAGACAGAGTAAAACTGGCCCTCTGGGTTTCCAAGTTTGTGTAAATTTCCAGAAGCAGAAAGCCTCACCCCTCTCCTGTGGGGTGACCGTTGAGTTTGAGCTGTCAACTTGTGGTTAGTCACCCAACGTGCAGTCCATGATACCACCAAGGCCTTTCTACCTGTCCAAGAGCTGTACTTACATCGTTTTGGACAACTTCCTTCATCTTTGAGGGGGACAGTAGAAAACATGCTTCCCCAAGTCTCTGAGGACTAAATGAGTGAATGCACACTAACAACAGGATCTGATATCTAACAGTCTCCATGAAGTGAAGTGCGTTCTGCCTCGTATCAAATGTGTCAGAGCAAAGGACAGAGTTTTTTGATGCGCTTCATGGTAAGTAAGAAAGTGCTACAAACAGCACAGATGTCTTTATTAAGTGAAAATAAAGATTATAACTTGTTGTCAGGTCCTCCTTCTAGGTCTGTGAACTCCTTAAGGTCGTGGTTCCAACTCTTTACTGAAGAATTCTGTGCTTTCTAATTGATATCAAATTGGAAGTTTTGGCATCAGGGAAAAAAAAAACAAGTCTGAAGTTTCAAGATCCAGGGCTGTCGGGTGGATGTAGCAAGGGTTCCTAAGGAATTCACATAGGGATTGACTCGGCAGAGAGCAGGCATACTGTGATAAAATACACCGAAAGACAACTCTGCTGGCCTTTTTTTCCAACCAATGAGGTTTTTCATGACCTTAAAACATCTGCCTAGTAAGTGTGATTCTCTTGTGCCTTTTGAGAAAATCTGTAAAACTGCCTCTTCGGAATCCCCAAACTTTAGTCTTCACAACATTCTGAGCTGACCATTTTACCTTGAATTTAACTGGCAGCGCTGATTCCCGTAGAGGTCACTGTTGATGGCATTGTTTCCTTTTAAACGTATGCTAGTTATTATTTTAAGTATTTGGGGCTAATCGTAATTAGTATTAATTATATAACAAATCTTAGAAAAGACAAACACGATGAAATGATTATTAAATAAACAGAAAACAGTTCACTACCATTAATGACTAATTACCTGTGTTTCCTGTTAAGGCAAACTGAATGGTATTTCCTCCAACTCCACAGAAGGCATCAACTACAATGCCACATGTGAAGGACTCACTGACTCGGTTGGCAATGTGTTCGGCTATCTTCTCAGGCGTCACAGAAAACCAGCCCTCTGGAGGAAAAGAGCACCACTATTAAGATATTCAGTCCTAAGAAGCTGGCCAAGCATAATGAGTGTGATAAATGTAACACGATTCACTCTCGGTCCCCACAGGCTTTTTAAGTTGAATTTCCTTTTATTATCTAGCAAAGTTAAGCTCATCCATTAGATTTTTTTTTTCAAACTTTGCTGTTCGACTAGTGCCAAGTTTATATAACTTTGAGCCATCAGACAATAGAGGTATCACCCTATTAAATAATTTTTAAAAAGTTTTATTTTTCAAACATGTAGACTTCACACTTTTAAATAATAGTTTTACAAAGCTTATGATGAAAAACAGCAGTGTAACACTTCCACTCCTGATTTCTATAGCAACAACTACCTTAAAATCTAACCTCTTTGAGGGTAACTTATCTCCACCACTCTAAAAACAGAAACAATTCTGATTTTTCTGTTTTAGGCATTAACCACTATGTATTATATAACATAAAAAGTTAGCTCAACTATCAGCTAACTCTCCAAACCCCATTGAACTTCCAAGTCTCTCTGACCTCCTGGAGAAGCAACGAATAAGGTGTGCCCATTTTTATACAACTGTAAAAAATTCTCACATTACGGAAGGGCTGAAATTCAAAGTTGCAGAAGTAAACAATGAAAGGGGATACTGCCCTTTCTTTCCCAGAATTTATATATTTGAGAAAGCTATTTCCTTAAGTAAAATGATGAACAAATTTTCTGGTTCTCATTTCCCCCCTAAACTTTAAATGGTTCCTCACCAAGAGAGGAGTAAAAATACAAACCTTAAGAATGAAATTGAAAAGCGTGTTTCCAGTTTTATCTCTCTCTCTCTCTTTTTTTTTTTGTTGTGGGCATCACTGCCCTGGTGGGAGTAGGAGGCCCAGCCTTGCTCCTGGAAAGATGCTGCTGGATTTGAACCGCCAACCCAGTGGGCCGCAGTCCCGCAAACAACCACTATGCCACCGGGACTCAGACTAGTTTTATCTCTCTTAACAAACTTCTCTGTATTTTCCTTAATACACAGCACTTTGTTAAGCTGTAAGACCTTCTTGAAATCCCTGAAATTCCACCATATGTATGAAAGACCTCCTGGTTTTGACTGCTAATCAATATTAATTTCTAGGTAGCTCACATCTGAAAAAGTACACTACCTCCAAGACTGAGTTAAAAAGCTGTTTAAGTCACAGCAAGTTATATTTCGAGTAAAACTAAAAAGTTTCCACTATTGATTAAGTAAATCTCTCTCTAAAAAAATTATTTTTAGAAAATCACACCTCCATGTACTAAGCATTTCTTTACCGGATGCTTTATTTACTAGACCTATCAATTGCTTTTGTTATGTACATTATGACGCCACAAATATAGAGTAAGCCTGAATCTGCATTTGAAAACAGACATACATATAGACCTATGTTAAAGGGCAGTCTAGAATAACTAACTGCCTGTGTCCTAAAAAATAAAATCCAACATTATGGAAGGCGAAAATGGCCAAGAAACTGCTGCCAATGGAAGGAAGCCAAAGAAACATGAACATTAAATGTAACACATGAACACCTACTGGAAATTAGGACAAATGAACAAACTGGAATTTAGACTGCACTGCCACAAGGTCAAAATTCCCTAAATTTAGTAATTTTACTATTGCTACATAAGAAAATGTCCTAGTTAATAGGATTAAAAATATGTATAACTGTATTAAGATGTAAGAAATGATAATGTAACCAATATATATTCACATGGATCAGAAACACACACACACACACACACACACCCCACATGAAGCAAGATTTTGTAGCATTTTCCCAACTTTTCTGTAAAATTGAGATGGTTCAAAAGTAAGCTAAAAATATTTATAAGCATAGGGAGGTGGGGGAAAGGAGGTGGTGTTGACCAACCCAGGAATAAGAGAACAAGTGATTCAAAATCAGTGACAAGGTGGGTGTAAGAGGCCTGGTAGGGACTGATCAACAGTAATTTAACAGAGAGAAATTATTGAAACCAAAATGAAGGCTGAGCATGATAGTGGAACAAGAGGAAAGCAAAAGGAAATAGAAAAGAACCAGGGGATGAAGGGCATTTACAGAAGTCTAAATACTGGCATTTACATAGGTAAATATATTTATATATGATGATGGGGAAATAGAACTACATGCTTATAGTTATAGGATCAGTATTAAGATAGCAGATGGGTACTGGACCTCCAACTCCAGTACTTCCTCAACACTTTGTTCTATTAAATTGGCATTCCACCAGTGATACCATTACTGAAGACAAATGTGTGCATTAACAAAAGAGGTGAAGAAAGCAGATGGTGCTCAGCTATCAAAAGAGGTAGCATCTGGGATCTTAAAAGCTTGAAAGTAAATAAGCGGCCATGCAGCTCAGAAGCAACAAAGCCCACTGGAAGAATCACACCAGTTTGTGCGACAGGTGTCAAAGGGATAGGATCAGGCACCAAAAAACTAAAATTATATCATTATAAATGAGGGGGAGGACAGATTGGGGATCCAAAGCCCATTGGTTTGTGGTAGGTGAAGCAACATTCCCTTTCAGAAGGGTTGCAGGAAGAAGAGCCAGTCATGGTACAGTGCAGCAACAATGAAATATGCAACTTTCCTCTAGCTCTTAAATGCTTCCCCCTCCCCACCCCATCCTGATCCCAATTCTACCTTACATATCCAGCAAGACTTGTACACTGGTACAGATAGGAACTGGGAACATGGGGAATCCAGAACAGATGATCCCTTCAGGACCAGTGATGAGGAGTGGAGATACCACGAGGGTGGAGAGAAGGTGGAGTAGAAAGGGGGAACCAATTGCAGGGATCCATATATAACCTCCTCCCTGGGGAATGGACAACAGGGAAGTGGGTGAAGTGACACATTGGACAGTGTGTGATATGACAAAATAATGATAATTTATAAATTATTAAGGGCTCATAAAGGAGGGGGAATAGGTACAAATAGATGCATGTATTGATTGTGGTAAGAGTTGTATGATAAAATGATTAAAAAATATTTATAAGCATTACCTTTGTCCAATTTAATCCCATCATCAAAACGGGAGAAGAGTCTGTACCTCTGGGCCCAGTATTTTGCTAGCTTAGGAACAGCAGCTATCTCGGGAGGTAGACAATTCACCTTTCTGTTCTTGTTTTTCTTCTTCTTAATTTCAACTGAAAACAAAACAAAAAAATAAGAGAATAGAAGTGAATTTATCTAAAAATGTGGCCACACGGAATCATTCCAACTTTGAACTCCATCCAGTTAATGCATGCAAACTTCGATTCTGAGAAGCAGATGGGTATTTATAATAAAAACTGCATGGCCATTAGATTATAGCCTCCTTGCTCTAGCTCCTTATCAGCTTTTCAAACTTAGACATGTACCCAGGCTAAGTTCCAATTTCTAATTCCTTAGAAGCAATAAGGGCTGAGTCCTGATGGCATAGTGGTTGTGTACAGGACTACAGCCCACAGGGTCGACGGTTCAAATCCAGCAGTAGCTCTCTAGCAGCAAGGCTGGGCTTCCTACTCCCACCAAGGCAGTGATGCCACAAAAAAACAAAACAACAACAAAAGAAGTAATGAATGAGTGCAGTAATGAGTAGTGTCTGCTCTCAGCTAACCCTGACGAGGTGGCGGGTTACAAGTTGAGTTGATAACCACAAGGCCATCAGGATGAACCTGGCCGCCGCTCTGACGGATAAAGATCACATCCTCTGCTCTTGTAAAGATTTGTTGTCACATGCCTGCTCGTCTGCTCCATCTTGGTGACCTCTACGCACAAGAGGAAAGACTGCCTGGCCCTGTGTCATTGTTACAATTGTTCTTATATTTGAGCTCATTTTGTAGTCACAGTGGCTATCCAACTCATGTAAGGCCTGTCTCTTTTTCACTGCCACTCAACCTTACAAAGCTCGATACCCTTCTTCAGGGACTGAATTCCCTTGACAACATGTCCAAAGTGCATGAGAAGAAGTCTCACAATCTTTGCCTTTAAGGAGCATTCCAGCTGTATTTCTTCCAAGTCAGATTTGTTTGT
This sequence comes from Nesogale talazaci, assembly GCA_004026705.1. Lineage (NCBI taxonomy): Eukaryota > Metazoa > Chordata > Mammalia > Afrosoricida > Tenrecidae > Nesogale > Nesogale talazaci. The sequence goes on along the minus strand of PVJH01011268.1, from coordinate 13,701 downwards.
TCTTTTGGCAATCAATGGTATTTTCACTACTATTCTCCAGTACCACAAGTCAAATGCATCAACTCTCCTTTGATCTTCCTTCCTTATTCAATGTCCAGCTTTCACATGCCTAAGAGGCAATGGAGACCACCACCACTTGAGTGCTCCAAGAGACATCTTTGCTTTTCCTTGTGCAGCAAATTTTCCCAATTACACAATGCAATTCTACCAAGCCCAAATGACTTGAAAGGAGGGAATCGAAACATACTGGTACAGCAGGTAAGTGAATACACAAAGAGTTGTTCCTTGTGATGATTAAGGTCATTATTCATAGTGGTTTGGCAAAGCATTGTATGTATTATTTAGTGTTATTGTTAATGGTCAAAACAGGCAGATGTATTTTGTGTATATTTCACCCAGATGAAAAACATTCCTAAAGTATAAAAGGGTCTACAGTAAAAATGTTCACCAGTTCCCTATTCATGAAAGCCAACTGCTCTAAATACTATTGGTAAATGTAACATGGAAAAAACCTACTACTCCCAAACAAACAGATCACAACACATTTCAAAAGCTCTAGCTGGGAGTGGACACCATTATGTGGTGAAACTGTCACAGCAGAGACCAATTTGAATGGCTTACCACGTGCTCCTCCAACGTAGTTTCTCACAGGCTTCACCGGGTACAGCACGGTACTCTGCTCAGCTAAGAGGGAACAATGCTGGGTGCTTTCTAACACTGTCATTAGTGTACTACACTTCATGCTTTCTTACAACTCAAAGAATGCACAGCACTGAATTCTCGACACAGATGATTTAAAAGGGAGAATTAAGAAAAAACTTATTTCCTATTTATCTAAATAGGAACAGAATTATCTAAATCTGTTAGCAAGTCAAGGCATATTCAGCCTTACCTTCATTTTCTACCACAACAGCATCGGGCCTCGATTGTGTGACATGATCTTGCTTTTCTGCTGCAGTTGATCCTGGGCTGTCTCCTTCATTTTCCTCAGTTTCACATTTGCCAGCTGGAGGCAAGGTGTGGCATTTGTCAGGCTCTAGATTACTAGTCTCCAATGAATCCCCATTTTTGGTAACAGGTACTTGTTCCTCTGAATCACTACTTGTGCAGCAGTCTTGGATGTTGTCCTGAGAAAATGACGTATGTGGTGCTTTCTCCTCCATTTCATCCTTTGGTTCATTAACCCATTTTAGGAATTTTTCTACCTAATTTTAAGATGTCATGAGCATAAGTTAATTCCACAGTACACAAAATTTCATCACTGGCTTTATTTTTCACTTATTCTTGTTAAGAATATACACATAACAGGCATCATGATAGCAATTTCTATATACTTACTTCAAGGATGTTGATTTCCCACAAGTTTTATCATCTATAATTGGACTGGCAAGCTGTATCATAAATACGATCTCTGATCTCTACCTCATTCTGAGCCAGTAGCATTTTGTTATCCTTGAATTTATTGAAGATGTTTTTTTAAAAAAAGATTTCTCGAAACCATGGAGTCAATTTTGACTCAAAGTGACCTTCAAGGACAGAGTTGAACTGCTCTTGTTAGTATGGGCTGTAAATTTTTACTGAGTAGAGAATCCCATCTTTTCCCCACTGAGTTGCTGGTGGTTTAGAATTACTGATCTTAAAATTAGTAGCTTAACCCACTATACCACGAGGGCTGCCCAAAGATTTCTTTAGAAGAATAAAATTAACACAGATTTAAAAGGTTCGGACTTTTCTATAATGGATTAACACTAGGAGATTAAGCAAAATTTACCTTAGTAGCTTTGCATAAAGGTCCCCAACAATATAACAGTATAATGCTATTATAAATACACCTATTTATTACTGAACCATAACTTTCTCAAATCATATGCAGCTCTCATCAACTGTTCAGGCCACAAATCTATATTAAATGTTACTATCATCAAAAATGAATGCTGAGAAAAAAAAGAATGCTGAAAAGATTTAGTGACAACTTGTTTAAAAGATCGAAAACACACTTCTTTTGGAAAGACTGAGGATAACTGTAAAAAAAATCATTTTACTGGGGTGTCTTACAGCTATTTCAACAACTCACACATCAATTGTATGAAGCACATTTGTACCTATGTTGCCATGATCATTTCCAAAACATTTTCTTTCTACTTGAACCCTTGATAATAGTTTTTCTTTCCCTTCCCCCACTCCCTTGATAAATTATAAATTACTGTTTGCTTATCTTACATGGTTTGCGATCTCCCTTCTCCCATGTGTCCATTGTTCATACTCCCCGCACCCGCACACACAGCAGAGGGGCTATTCATCAGTCTTGGTGATTGTTTCTTCCTTTCCCTCCCTTTTGTCCCCCACCTTCTCCCTACTCTCATGGTATTGCTGTTCTCGTTGTTGTTCCTGGGGGTTTTATCTGTCCTGGATTCGTGTGTTGAGAGCTCTTATCTGTACCAGTGTACATCCTCCAGTCTAGCCGGGTTTAAAAGGTAGAACTGAGGTCATGATAGTGGGAGGTGGGGTGATGGTGGTGCAATAAGCATTGAAGAACTAGAGGCATGTTGTGTGCTTCATCAGGGCTGTCTATACTGCAGCCTGGCTGGCTCATCACTTCCTTGTGACCCTTCTGTGAGGGGATGCCCAATTGTCTACAGCTGGGTTTTGGGTCTCCACTTCGACCTCATTCGTTCGTATTGGTTTGAGTATTTTGTGTTTCCTGATGCCTATTCACATCTCGTGATCACAAAGACTTATGTACTTCTTCCATGTGGGCATTGTTGTTTCCCTGCTAGATGGCCACTTGTTCAACTTCAAGCTTTTTAAGACCCAGATGCTGTATCTTTTTTTTTTTTAGGCATCACTGCCCTCTGGTGGTGGGAGTAGGAGGCCCAGGCTTTGCTCCTGGGAGCCGGAATTGAACCTCCATCCCAGTGGGCCGCGGTCCCGCGCACAACCACTACGCCACCGGGGCTCAGCCCCCGGATGCTGTATCTTTTAAAAGTTGGGCACCTTCTCTATTCTTCACCACATTTTGACTTTAGCATTCCAGTTGGGAAGGTATCACAGAATGCCAGGTTATTAGAACAAAGTGTTCTTGTGTTGAAGGACGGTTTGAGTAGAGGCCCAGTGTCCATCTACTTTAATTCTTTTTTTTTTGGGGGGGGGGTGCATCACGGCTCTCCGGTGGTGGGAGGAGGAGGCCCAGTCCCACTGCTGGAATTGAACCTCCGTCCCAGTGGGCCGCAGTCCCGCGCACAACCACTACGCCACCGGGGCTCAGCCCTTTAATTCTTAACCTATAAAAATACATGTACTTAGGCCTATATCCCTATCATCATATATTAATATATTTGCATATATACATGCCTATATTAATAGCGCTATAAATATCTTTTGCCTCCTAGATATTTTACTTTGTTTCTATTAGGTTTGACCTTCATTTGGCTCTCAGATTCCTCTGGGCTGCGTTGCTCTTGACTGAAGCCCTGTGTTCTCACCATTGGTTTTAGCTCTCTTACTCTTCCCTGGTCCCTGGTTTGTTGGCCCCTGCTCCCATTTCTGTCCACCCTCTTCTGTCTCCATGGGAAGCTTTAATCCCTGCCTCCCCCCTGAAAAGCACCACTGCCACTGGGTCAATTCTGACACATAGCAACCTTATTAATCCTTTTTTTTTTTTTTTTGGCGGAGGGGCAATCACTGCCCTCTGGTGGGAGTAGGAGGCCAAGTCTTGCTCCTGGAGAGCTGCTGCTGAATTTGAACCGCCAACCCAGTAGGCCGTAGTCCCGCATTCCACCACTTCACCATGGGGGCTCAGCCCCACATAGCAACCTTAAAAATGTGTGTGTGACCGCAATTACTTATGGGAGCAGAGTCTGAGGAGGGGTTAGAAGGTCTGAATGGCTGGACTTGCAGTTAGCAATCCTCTGGGGGGCTGCAGTGCCGTGAGTATTTACAACTAGATTGATTCTAAGATGTGAAGTCCGCTTCCAGGCTGGATGCTTTATTGCCTTTACTAGACTCACTTGCCAGGATAGTCCTCATAATAGCGAGTATGACTGACCTTGCAGACAGTCAGTAAATAAAAATGAGCAGATGAAATGGGCATACCCAAGACTCCAGGTCTTCCCTTCTCGGAAGGGACTGTCACAACAAAGCAGCACCTTACTGTGATACTTCCTCCTTGCCATTGGGGAAAGATGGGGGTTATTATTCTCACCACGCTGCAAAAAGTTCTGCGTGACTGGAGCATGCTGACAGTGGGTACTTGACTTCAGGCAGAACTCATGTCACTAAACTCTATGTTGAGCTATCATTAGCAAGTAACCACAATGAACTATAGTACAAACTGCACAAAACAACATCCATGTGTGGCGTGGTTTGGTAGTATGCAGAAGTGAGGGGTGGTAAAACTTTCCTCCTGGAGTCATGGACTGTACTCGACAGTCAGAAAGGTTCCTGCAGGTGTGATGGATACAGCCCCAGTCTGCTCACTGCACAACAGTTTAGTTTGACTCTAAGAGGAACTCAGAACTACAGTAAGAGTTGAATCAGAATGAAAACTACCAAGATGCTATTCAGTGTGAAACAGACCGTGACTGTATAAGTAACTCAATGTTACCTATTTATTTTCTGCCACACCACTTCATAGCTTTCAAAGCACTCCAACTGCACAATGCTGCTGACTTATTTACACAAAACGTGAGGGGCTTAAATAGAATTAAAAGATAGAACCTTTATGTCGAAGACCCCTTGGATATCCTCTCTGAGAAACAAGTAGAAAAGAATTTTATTGACTGATCTCCATCAGAAATAAGCTTTCAACTTACATATAACAATTTTTAAGGTTGACAAAAAACAAAACAAAAAGTTTGAAAGTCCAGTTTACCAAATGAGATAATATTTTGGAGTTATAAAGCAAAATTTATACATACCTTACTCAAAGTTTTGCTCTTCTTGCAAAATTCTTTGGTAAAGATTTGTTTATTTTTCAAATTGATTTGTCTTCGCATGTCCAGGAACTTGGACTTATACTTCACATTCTTCTCCAGATACTTGACCTTTCGATGACTAAAATTTGAAATCCCCCCATATCTAGGACAAATAAAGAAGTTGAGTCAAGACTAAAATTCTATGAGTTTGTTTCTTTTTTTGGGGGGTGGGGGTGGGGCAACCACTGCCTTCTCTGGAGGTCATGGGCACTACCCAGTGCCGCTCCTGAGAGCCCCCGCTGGATTTGAACCGCCAAGTCCGCGGGCCGCAGTCCTGCACTCAACCACTTACGCCCCTGGGGCTCAGCCCCCAAGTTTATTTCTTTATCAGAAAAGTTTTATAGGGACTTTAGGCTGTTTGTTTTTTAGAAAAGAGCGATTACTTTAATTCCAATTAAAAGAATTATAAAAATTATTAAATAGAGCTTAAAATGCAGAGTTTAAGGTCTAATTTATATGTCAATTCTAGAGCAAATATGAAGAATCAAAGTTGGGAATAGCAACGTATCTAACACAGCGCAGAATGTAGAAATTATATAAAACCCCCCTGACTTAACGCCAGGGTTTAGTCTCAAGTATTACAGATTGGAATTGCTCCATTGTAGTACTGATGGAAGCTGGTCTTTCTTCTGTGGTGTGTACTGAACCAGTAATCTTTAGGTTAGAAGCAGATGAGTGCAAACTGCAGCACTCAGAAGACGTATCATGTAACTGCATGGATTTTTGTTGTTGTTTTAGAGCTGCTGCTGGACTCGAACCACCAACACTGTGGGCACAGTCCCATACACAACCACTACGCCATTAGGGTTCAGCCCCAAACTGCATGGATTTTTATAATCCTGAAACACTGCTTACTGTCAATTCTTACCTGCTTTAGAACATCTAAATACTTACCAACTACAAAGCACTTTATTTGTTTTGTCTTTTTTCCGGGGTGGGGCATCACTGCCCTCTGGTGGTGGGAGTAGGAGGCCCAGCTTTTGCTCCTGTAGAGCCGCTGCTGGAATTGAACCTCCATCCCAGTGGGCCGCAGTCCCATGCACAACCACTATGCCACCGGGGCTCAGCCCAACAAAGCATTTTTAAGTCGAAGATAATAGTTAAGCTAAATCCTAGGTAACAGAATAAATAAAATATCTAATATATTCTAGCACACGCTACCCAAGTACTTTCTCAAAACTTAAAACATGGGTATCAATATATCTGTCAAAAATTTAGAGCAATAACAGAAAAATATTTTCTAGTACTAAACTTTGGATCTCACACGATCATATTAACAACTGCTCTGAAGAATCAGAAGGAAAATAAAATAATCTTAAAACTCTTTCTAGTACTGTTAATTATCAGCATGCATTTCTGATTTGGATTTAACTTACAAATGAACTTTAAGACAGTGCTTATGTCCTATTTTTGTTCACTTCATAATATCTAAGTATCTTTGAATTTGACAACTTCCACAAGACCTGAATTTTAACTCCTAGAAACATCAAAGCTCCAAGTGTTGGTCTAAAGTGCTATTGCGAGCATAAATTGTAGGTCTTTAGTATGTCTCAATTGTTCATCATATTCTTGCCACGTACAATAATGTTCAGCTATTCTTTTACAAAAGTCTCATTGATTTGCTAAAAAATCATAGAAACCTTTATTAAATGAAGATGTTAAAATGTGAAGAACTATTCCATCGAGGACTTTGGAAGGTGGTGCTTCTATTTCTTCAGAAATCTGCACTCTTTGATTTACCCATATCTAAACAGCACTGTTGGCATCTTTTAGGAATACAAATTCAGTTTAATAGTCTGAGACTGGGGAGCTGTGGCCGCACCCCCCCCCCCCCAATTCTTTTTTTAACAGGACAAGATCAGGTGGATGGGTTAAGGCTTCATAAAAAGATTCTTATTGGAGAGTTTTGCTACCCTCAAAAAAACGAGCAGAAAAAACAAACAAACAAACAAACAAAAAAAACCGAACAGGTGCATTGTCGTGTTAGGAAAAAAATCACTTTCTTGGCCCTATCCTCATCAGTGCCATTTTCAATTATTTAAAAACTTCCTCTTAAGAAAAGGATTTTCAGTGATCACCCTTTGTCTTCCAGGAATTTTATCCAGATTACTCTTTTAGAACCTTACCTATCCGCCACCATAAACTTCAGAGCTGACCCCTCTGCTTTGAATGTAGCAGGCTCAGCAGATACCCTCAAAAGCATGCTGGCTTGATTGGACTGTTCTCTCTGAATTGTATTAGTCAATGTAAGACTCATCCTGATTATAATTCAGTACATAAAATACTGTTCGTTGGCTTTCATCTTGCTTCAAAGACCGATGGGCAGATCAGCTTACTGAGTCGGCGGCTCTCGGCACAATGCTTTTAACATCCATGAAGCCGAAAGCTCGCTGAGGCCGAGATGCTCACTTACAGTTCCACACGACAAACCACATGGGACCCCAGGTTCTGAAGCAAGTGTATCAATGGTAATTGTGTTTTTCACTCCCTAGTTTTTGAACTTTAGTCAGTTTCTTTATCTTTGAGGTCTTCCCAACCTTCCTTGAGACACTAAATTGATCTAAAATCTGCTGTTGTGGGGCAGGCAGCGTTCCTGTATTCTTGTTGTAGGCAAGATGGCCACTTGAATTTTGCTAAAAATTTGTTATGTGCTGCAATCTCAAAATAAAATTTTGTGTGGTTCCAAAACATAGCCCCCAACCCCTCCCCTTCCAAAGACACCAATAACAAGACTATAGCAAGTGGATTAATGTAGCTACCCACTGATTTGCAGGGGCATTCTTAAACACACATTGTCTTTGTATAGACTAAGTTGAAATGCGCATGAACTGGAACCAAGCAGCCTTAGTTTTGGATGTTCCCTGGTATATATATCTTTATGCCTTTCTTTGACTGGACTCCAGTGGCTAAAGTGTGCTAATTACTTTCTTACCTCAGGGACTAAGACAAGTGTATCACTGCATCTGTCTGCAACCTTCTCCTGAATGCAGAAACATGTTTAAGCACATTTTCTCTATAATAAACCTACATATATATGAACTGGAACTTTTGCAACAATACTTTTTAATTTGCCATCATCCGATTCTCTACTTTTTCATGCTTTCCTTATCTGTACACAAAAACTTACATACAAATGTTCATTAAAAAAAAAAAAGAGGCAAAAAAAAGGTACTGCCATCGAGTTGATTCTGAAGGAATGGTGGGTTACACGGTGGGCTGCTAACTGCAAAGCCCGCAGTTCCAAACCACCAGCAGCTCCACAGGTGAAGACAAGATTAGCTACTCCCTTAAAGATTCACAGGCTCAGCAACGCACACGGGCAGATCGCGTCTGCCCTATAGGGTGGCTAGGACGCAAAATGTCACAGTAGCTTTAAATGTGAAACAGGCAAACACATTTTGCTCCATCTAGACAATATACACAACTATACAGCAATAAGAAGGAATGAACTATTAGTACATGCAGTTACATGGATGGACCTTAAGGGCACTGAACTTAGATATTCAGTCTATTTGTGATATTACTATTATCTGTAACAACCCCAAATGGGAAACAGCCTAGATTCTCATACAACCAAAAAGGTTAATTAAATACTATGCTTCTTATCAACAAGATTAGGTATATGTTCTCTTTACTGCTAAATATCTATGGTACAAAATAGAATGAAAAAAAAAAGCTTCCTGCAGATTATGTATACTATGATTTTATTATTCTTGTGCTTTTAAAAAACTGGAGACAATGCTGAGCCCTAGTGGTGTAGTGGTTTTGAGCAGGACTGCGGCCCACTGGGTTGGCAGTTCAAATCCAGCAGCAGCTCTCCAGGAGCAAGGCTGGGCCTCCTACTCCCACCAGAGGGCAGTGATAAACAAAAAAACAACCCAAAAACAAACAAACAAAACCCGGAGACAAGTGTATAGCACAGGACACATAAATCATAAAAATACAAAAATACATATGCTAGACTCTTAGCACTGTCTACCTCTGATGAAATAATGTGAAGGAGAGATTTTCACCCACACGACTTTTATTTGAGTTTTACTAATTTCATAATAAAAACAACCCAAGGTTGTTACAGATTTGAACTTTTCATGACAGGTGCACCCATTTCTTGTGAGTCACAATGTAAAATGAGAAGAGCATTTAAAAGTTAAGACAGCTAGTCTATATTCTCTTCTCCAATAAAGGATATATTGACCAAGTATACAATTTCTGTGAATTATGTTGCCTATTTATAAAAGGGGAATATAAAATAATAAATTGATATGAAGATCAACTGAGTTCATGTACCATCAATGTAGATTTCTACAAGTCTACTAATAAAAGTTCATGTTTCAAATATAAAATCTCCAATGTCAAAACACAAGACCATTTACTATCTAAACACCAGATAAGACTTCATTTAGACAGTAGTAGCATTTGGGAATAATTACTTTTGTCCTGAGCCATGCTGGAATCCTAGAAGATAACCGTTTTCATGCAAGTCTGAATGTGGGTTTTCATCCATGTCCAATTCATGGCTAAACAAACAAACAGAAGGTAAACAGTGATAAGCAGGTCTCCATAGCTCAAAAGTACAGGCAAATATCAAAAAGTAAATATATTCAACCTGTGCCAACTTTCCCATCACAATTTTAACTATCGTCCATAAACCTAAACATGTAGGAAAAAGGACTATCTTTATCAGGATTTTCCAAAAGTGTAAAAGCAACAGACAGTATCTGAAAAATAATGAAAAACACTCCATCTGAAGTCATTTCCTGTGGTTATTTCCATTCCTAAACAATCTTCTCATTTTCTTTTGGAAAATTACCAAAGCTGCAGTCTTAAATTTCTCTCTCGTTGTAATTTTCCTAGAAGGTAAACTTTTGGAAACTTACCAACCCAACCAAAATAAATAAGCAGTAAAAGAAAAAAAGTATCTTGAGAAGAATCAGGCGGTGATACCAGTATTATTAAAAATGCAGGAGCTTTCAAATATCAGAGATTCTTTTATAACCCTAAAGGAATAAGCCATCGCGCACTATACACAAAAAAGTGATGAAGTACATTACCAATGTATTTATAAAGGTTGTAAAGGTCTTAGTTACAAAGTTTGTCCTTCTAATTAAGTTAAATTCACTGAACATATGTCTTTACCTTCTAGGTAGATTTTAGAAATAATTATTAAAAAAAATTCCCCCCCCCACATCACCTCTGGTGGGAGTGGAAGGCCCAGCCTTGCTCCTGGAGAGCTGCTGCTAGATTTGAACTGCCAAGCCAGTGGGCCGCAGTCCCACACTCAACCACTACGCCACCGGGGCTCAGCTAGAAATAATTATTATACAAAGGGTCTGCCTCCACATGCCAAGGTTCAGGAAGAGTTATCAGGGAGCCAATAAATAATGTCCAATAGGTTGAGGGGACACTAACTAGAAGCATGTGTTTTATATTCTGTGTGCCTAAGTTCTGCTCTCAGCAATTCTAGGGGTCTTGAGGATGAAATCTTATGTGGAACACGTCATACCCTGCCAGGTAAGTATTTAACTATCTTCCAAATGACAAAATGATTCACCCATTCCTTGAGAACTTACAGCAGTAGTTCTCAACTTCCCTAATGCTGAGACCCTTCCTCGTGTTGTGGTGATTCCCCCCCCCCCCCTCCATGAAATTACTTTCGTTGCTACTCCGTAACTGTAATTTTGCTACTGTTATGAATTGGGTGACTCTTATGAAAGGGTCCTTCGAATTCCAAAGGGGTCACAACCCACAGATTGAGAAGCACTGACTTATAGAGATTATTAGCATGTGACTATATCCAACCTTAGATTCCAGGCCTCATCATATTGTGGCGACTTGTATGTGGCTCAATGCTGGACACTGTAACTGGTATTTGAAATGTGAGCAGGGTCACCCAAGGTGAACCGGTTTCAGCAGAGCTTTCAGACTAAGAACAAACTACAAAGAAGGAATTGGGTGACCATTTCCTGATGGGTTAGCCACGGAAAACCAAAACACTATGGAGAATACCCAAACATTTCCAATTACTGAAAACCTAATGAACAGAAACAGAACACTGTCAGAGAATGTGCCAGTAGATGAGACTCTCAGGCCGGAAAGCACCCAACATATAACCGAGGAAGAGGTGCCTTCTCAAAGCAGAGTCAACTTTCAGGATGTTAATGGAGTCCTGTCGGTGAGAGTAAATCCTTTGGGCCCTTCATTTGCAGACAGGTCACAACTCAAAATGAGAAGATTTAGCTGCAAACATTGATGAATAGTTGGAACTTGGAGTGCATGAAGTATTAACCTAGGAAAACTGGATGTCAACAAAATGAAATGGAACACAACTATGTATATTCTAGGTGTTAGATAATGGAAATGAACTGGTATTGGGCATTTTTAATTAGAATATATGGTTTACTATGCTGCAAATAACATAACCAAGGGGAATGGCTTTGCATTTGTAGCTAAAAAGGACATTTCAAGGTTTTGATGTACAATGTTGTCTGTGACAGGATAATACCTATCCAAATACAAGGAAAAGCAGCCAACACAATGGTGGTAGTTACATAATCTGGTGTGAACTTGGGATTAATGTGAGTGAAGGGTGAAGTATAGCCTGTCAATCAAGTGCTACGGAGATAAATGGCTCACTAAAGGCCAGAGCCTCATTGTCTGCTTTGAGGTATGTCTACTGATGGAGCTGCATTGATGGAGTCAGAGCCCTGAAGCTAAAGGAGCTTCATCCACACCAGAGTTGACATGCTTCCACTGCCACTGATCCCTAAGAGCAAAAGGTAGATTTGGGAACAGAACAAAGGGATACTGCATGGCTTAAAACAAGTAAGGGTGTGTATCCACTCACCAGATTTTTTGAGTATGTTGTGCAAATAATCAGAAAAGCTAGGTTGTATGAAGAATTATTGAGCTCTTGGATTCGAGGAAGGCAAAGTAACAACACGTGATAGCAGAAGACATAACCTTGTCTGCTGAAAGTAAGCATGACCTGAAGTACTCGCAGATGAAGATCAAGGATTGCAGCCATCAGTATGGCTTAGGACCCAATACAGAGAAGACCCAAATCCTCACATTTGGACTAATAGGCAATATCATGATAAATAGAGAAAAGTTTGAGGTTGTCAAGGACATCACCTTGCTTGGACCCAAAATCAATGTTCATGGAAGCAGCAGTTAAAAGTTCAATCAACACATGTATGGATTGTGATAAAAGTCGAAGAGCTCCCAATAAAATGATTTAAAAAAATAGCTACAAGAATACTATATATATATATATATGTGTGTGTGTGTGTGTGTGTGTGTGTGTGTTTTCAATCAACACATTGCACCGGGTAAATGTGCTGCTGCATAAGCCCTCTTTAAAGTGATGAAGAGCCAGGATGTTATCTTGACCGTGGTATTTTCACTTGCCCCGTATGCGTGGAACAGCTGGATACCGAGTAAGGAAGGTCAAAGAACGGAGCCGTTTGAATTGTGATGCTTGAGAAGAATACTGACAGCACCAAGGACTGCCAAAACAACAAACAGATCTTGGCAGAAGTGCTGCCTGAATGCTCTTTAGAGGCAAAAATGGGGAGACTTTGACGCAGTAAAATCAGAAACTGTTACTGGAAGGACATCATGCCTGTTAAACTTCAGGGGCAGTGACTAAAAGAAGGTCCTTGACAAGATGGATTGACCCAGGGGCTGCAAAAACGGGTTCAAACGTTGGAACAAGTGTGTGGCTGGTGCAGGACTGGGTTGTGTGCTGTTGTAAGTAAGGTCCGCTCTGAGCTGGAGCCAACTGGATGGCCCCCTGATGACAATCACTCCCTTAGGACTCTCTCCTTGCTTCATCATGCACGTCGAGTATAATGGGTAGATTAGGACTGAGAAGAGCAGTTGGTCTCAGCCCATTCTATTGTTAGGTGACTTTTTGAAAGGTACTTATCTTGTTTTTTTTAGTATCCTACAAATACAACGAGAGCATTAGATTTGTTACATTTAAAGACTATTTCATGGAAAAGTTCTGTGACTAGGTTGAGGCTTTGGAGGTAAGCAGGGACAGAGTTCCTTGAGAGTGATTGTATCATATATTTACTGAGAGTCAGATAAATCACGTGGTCTGGTAGCAAGCCTTCCAATCACCTCCCTCAAAAGGGCACCAATCCCCTTGTGTAGGGGAGAATGCCTCCGGTCTTGTCAGCTATCTCTTTTCCACGTAGGATTAGCAGTGCTGCACACAGACCCAGCAGGCCATCACCACACACTCGGGTACAGACACTTGGACGGACACATGTGGGAAGGAACTGGTGTCTAACTTGCCTCCTCTTGAGCTTGGTTGGTTTGCGTTCGGGTGGGTCTTCTTCACTGTCGTCTCCATCAGAACCATTGGTGTGTGGTTTTTCTTTGCTTGCTCCTGAAGACTCCTGTGAATCTAAAGAGGACGAGATACACTGTAATGACCTCCCCTTATTTCAGGTGTGGGGTGTCCTGGTGGCATAGTGGTAAAGCATGGGGCAGCGAATCACGTGGTCAACAGTTTGAAACCGTAAGCTCCTCTCGGGGAGAAAGAGGGGGCTCTCTACTTCTGTAAACAGGTATCACCTGGGAAACTTGAAGAGGACACTCTACCCTGTCCTATAGGGTCGTTATGAGCTGCCATCTATTTGACGGCATAACAACTCTTCTGTCATTAGTAAAAGTGATAATATATAAATATCTCATTGCCTCTGTTGCAATAAACTACACA
>PVJH01011267.1:0-69629 GCA_004026705.1 Nesogale talazaci | reverse complement strand
GCTCCAGGCTGGGGCGGTTCAGTGGTGGAGTTTCCCCCCTTCCAAGGGGAAGATGCAGATTCCGGGCTTGATCCATGCACCTTGAGCATGGACACTGCCCGTCTGTCTCCTGAGGAGACTCCTGTGTGGCTGTGATGCTGAACAGGCTTCAGCCGAGCTTCCTGACTAAAACAGATGAGGAAGAAAGGCCTGGTCATCTACTTCTAAAGACTAGTCAAGGGAAGCTGTATGGATCATCTAAGGGTTCAGTCTGCAACCCAGGATGGGGATGGCACTGGGCCGGGGAGCATTTCCCTCTGAATTTTTCGGGTTGCCAGACTTTGGGACTGACCTGAGGGCAGCTCCCAATGATTCCAACCCTGTGTGCCTCTGCTTTTTGAAAGCCAGCGTTCCTAAAAGGAGCCCTGGTGCATCATGGGTTATACGTTGGACTGTTAAGGGCAAGTCAGCCACGCCAGTCTGCGAATAAAGGCTTTCTACTTGGTCAAGGGTTCCAGTACAGCTCGTTGTGCTCTGTCCTGTAGAACGGCTGTGAGTCAGAATTGACTTGGTGCCAGAATTGACTTGGTTTGGGGTTCCTCAGAAAGATTCTACTCGAGAAACTCAACGACAAATGAGAGCCCGCGCAATCTCACAGACGTTTCTATCGTCGCAAGGCCTCCTTCCCGTAGACTGTGCTCTCTGCTGAGGCGTTTTATAGACTTTATTCAGAGGTGGGATTGCTACGCCCTTCTAACGTAAAAATTCAGGGCATATTTGTAGTCTCTGTCTGACTGTTTCCGGGTTTAATGCTTTTACCTCTCAAATGGTCTCATTATGTTATAAGATGCAGAAAGGCGCTTATTCCGGGGGGTGCCCAGCAGGGCAGCCTGGCTTTGGGTACCACTGGCCCTTGGGGTATCTTTGGCTGAGCACCAGCATTTGCAAGGGACTCAGAACAGAGCAGCTCAGACCCTGGCCGAGTGGTCTTGCTCTCAAGCAGAGGATGAGATTGCTCGTTCAGCACTTCTGTTGGGTTGCCTGCTCCACATTGAGCCGTGGCAATGGCAGTGAGTGAGATGGGGGGCCAGTTGTGGGAGAATGAGGGCACCAGAGAGAGCCAGGCACCACGGTGGTTGGGCCATCCGCTTGTGGCTTCTGTGTGAGTGGTGCTTTGGTGTCTGTGTGCCTTCGCTGGATGTCATTTCCACTCCTCTCTGAAAATCCATTCTTGCTCCCCCATAAGGCCTAGCCCAGGTACGACCTACCGCTCTTCTCATCTTGAACCTAGTTACTTGTGGGATGAATGGCGTCTTCCTCAAAGATGTGGTCATATGTATGACCTTTGGTAAAAGGGCCTCTGCAGATGTCCTTAAGATAAAGCTTGTAAAATGAGGTCATCGTGGAGTAGGTTGTTGTTTGACACTCTCTAGTGCAGCTACAACAGAAAGACCACAACTGAATGACTTTACCAAGTACGGATTTATTCTGCCATAGTTTAGGGAACTAGAAACCCAAAGTCAGAGTGCCAGTTCCAGAGGAATGCTTTCTCTGGTTGGCTCTGGAGGAAGGTCTTTGTGTTCTGTCACTATTGATGGATCAGACATTCCTTGGATATCTCCATGCAGCGATCATTCCCTGGGTCTAGGAGGTTCCCTGCACAGGAACCCTGGGTCCAATGAATACGCTCCAGTCTCAGCTCTTCTTTCTTGGTGGTAGTGGGTCCATCAGATCTTTGCTTTTTTGTTCAATCCTCTTAAATCTTAAAAGAGATTGATTCAAATTACAACCTAATCCGGTAGCTTGTTGTCTGCCTCACTGATATAACCGCTTCATCAACCTCATGGATGTGAGGATTTCCAGCATGGAGGATAATTACATCCATTCGCAAAACAAAGGATGACATATTACTGAAAATCATGGCCTAGCCACAAGGGGGATACAACCCAAACAATAACAGGTGTCACTGAGTTGGTTTTGACTCAGTGACTTGAAGTACAGCAGAAGAAAACACTGCTAGTCTTGTGGCCCATCTTCACCACCATTGTTGTGTTTGAGCACCTTGTGGCTAAATTTAATGGCACTTGTTCTTGAAAGAGAACAGATGGGAGGAGCCGCAGACATGCAGAGGAGAAGACCATATGAAGATGGAGGCAGAGGTGGGAGAGATGCACCTAGAAGCTAAGGACTGCCTGCTACCAGTGGTACCAGCAGAGAAGTACAAGGAGAGGCTCATTCCCTCAGAACCCCATCCTCAATTTTGGAGTTCTGGCTTCCAGAATGAGAGCGACTCTGTTGTCTTTGACATTACATAGTCATCTTCCCTCTATGCGTCTCGTCATCTCTTCTATCTTATAAGAACACCAATCATTTAGAATGAGGACACAGTGTACTCTGGTCTGGTCTCATATTGACCCAACTGATAATATCTTCAGAGATCCAATTACTAGATGGGGTCATGTTCATAAGTACAGTGGTTGGGACTTCAAGTCAATCCAGATAGTCTTCATCTAGCTTGTCACTCTCATCTTTTCTTTTATATTCACCCTGTCTTCCTTCCCTACACTCCCACTGCCACCAGGGATACTTAACTGCTGGTAGATCAACTGACAGACTGACCATCTACCCTCCCCCGAGCCCTACACCAGCTGTTTCCTCTCCTGGGATGCTCTCCTATGTCTCTGGTTTGAAAAGTTCTCTTTCTTGGTGTCTGGCTGCACCCAGGCTCTGTGCTGGAGTATGACAAGCACCATCTAATTCAGACCTGATGGTATTATGGCGCCTGGATGCTTATTTTCATACAAGAGCTGTGTAATATGCTGGTTGGTTTATTGCGATTATAAATGAATCCTCTGGGGAAACCACAAATAGCAGTGACATGACTTCAAAGCATCCCAGTGACTGTGACCTTAGGGGGAAGTCACATGACACCCTGGTCAGCATGAATGAAGATGATGGAGGACCTCTTGGTCACCTGATATTGCAGAGGTAGGACTTCCCACATTAGTAAATCAAGTAAGTTTTTGTTACTCAGAGCGAATCCTTTGGAAACAACCCCCTCCCCATTTCTGACACCTAGTTTTAAGACTACTACTCTTGTGACAGTGGGGCATCTGGGTCAGAAAAAGTGTGACTGACATCGACATCAAATACTGAGAGTGTATGTGACTCTAGCCTACTTCACCATCACTACTGTTAATATTCCCCGATTTTTCTGCTAAAGAGCATGTCACAAACATTAATTGGTAAATGAGCTGTTCCTGGGAAGTCAATAGAATCACTACCATCTAGTGCAATGACAAAGTAAACGCTGTTTTCTTTCCCTAGAATATTGCAGCAAGCAGGGGGAAGGTGACACAGCACCAGCCACTTCCTGCCTGAGCCCCAAATCTGTGGCTCACAGGACTGGGTTTCCAAATCACACGGATAATGGGTGACTATTGCAAGTCTTCCTTGTGGCTTCTCAGTTACAGGTCTGATCTCTCCGAGGATGGAAAGCCTTTTGGCTCCTTCTTCATCACTGCGCTATAACAGACAGCTCTTCTCCACCCTGGTCATGGAACAAGTTGCCCTAAGCAAAGGAGGAGGTAGTTGGCAGGTTCAAAAGCCACCCCTCACTGCTTCCTTGAGAGCTGGGGCTCTGAGGCATGATCCAAACCTTACCAAGAGTGCTGCCAGTGAAGGCCTTCTTCACTGACCTGGACTGTCCCCACCAGGAAACATAAGCCAGCAGGCACCATTAGGGCCAGCATCTGCTAAGTGCTAGGAATTCTGTGTTAGCAGCCTTTGTATCTCCTGTTCCATATCTCCATCCCTCCATCCACAGCATCATGATCAGCACTTTATTATGGAGTTGCTTCCAGAGAGATAATCTGTTTCTGCCTCTCTCCTAACCTCAAGTGGTTGCAGCCAATCCTGGATGTTCCTGGGCCTGGAGCTTTAGCGCTCCAACTGCTACTTCAATGGCCACAGGGTCACCTTCCCTCTGTGCCTGAGCTCATGTCTCTTCTTTCCTATTGGATCAGGAGCCTCTCCACTTCAGGTTGACCTCACGTTCACTGATAATGTCCTCAAAGACCCTATTTCCAAAGAAGGTCACTTCCACACGTTCATGCATTCTTCCTCAAAACAGTGTCTAGTGGGAAGAGACACTTCCTTTCTGCAGGTGAGAAAACCGAAGTTCCCAAATGTTGGGGATTTTGCCAGAGGAAAACAGGTGGGCAGATCCAGACCCATGGTTCCCACATATTTCTTCTTAGCTGTCTATGAGCCTGGGCAAAGTGCGAAGTCTCCCCAGAGATGCCTGACATCCTTAGCTAGATTCGCTGTTTTCAGTGAAGGTGTCCTTACAAAGTGGGGGTGGAGGTGGGGTGTGTGTTAGGTAACACCAGGGGTCAAGTTGCTCACAGGTGTCTCAAAATCACCCTGGCTTGTGCTGGTGAGTCAAGAGCACAGGTGAACTTGGGTAGGCAGGGAGAGGAAGAAAGGACAGCATAGACCCACCCCCCAGAGCTTTCCAGGGCTGCAATCTTCATGGAAGCAGACTGTCAAGCCTCTGTCTCATGGAGTGGCCGCTGGGTTCAAACAATGGACCCTCTGGTTAGCAGCCAAGAGCTTCAGCACTGACTGAGAGACTCAATTCACTTCTCCACAGGCCCATGAGTTGCTCTGCTTGACCAGGTCCTGGACGAATGGCAGTCCGTGGGCTGGTGGAATGTGGTCTGGTGAAGACAGAAGACAGAATGAGCCCCGTGCTCTGTGTGGGTGGTGAGGATCCCAGGGACAAGGGAGTATGGCCCCACGTGGAAGGAAGAAGGGTGGAACTTGGTGAAGGGGTTATCCTGTCGACACAGCTGACATGGACAGCCACCCCCCCACGCAAAGAATGACATGAATAACGCCCATTTGCATACATCATCATCACACTTCCCACGCATCTGCGTCCTGTGCTCTGCAGGGAACTTCTAGAGCCACGATGCAGTAATGAGACAAACATGGCACCTCAACTTGGCTTTCATGAGAAGCCCAAGTGTTGCTCTGAGACCCTTTGGTGGTATCAACAGCTTCTGTACTTGGTTGCTACCTGACAGACCAGAGGTTCAAGTCCATCCTAAGGTCTCTCGGAAGAAAGACCTGGCAATCGACCTCTGAAAGGTCAGGTAGAATTGACTCAAGAACAACTTGTATTCCATGATCTTTAGGTGTTCTGAATCTTCTCGTGAAAAATCGGTTTAGGGAGCAGTCTTCGTACCTGTACTGGACTTAAGTATGAGTCATAAAGATGCTTTGTTGCTGTTACAGTTGTGACTGAGTCAATTCTGACTCAAAATGACCCCATGCACAGCAGAAGGAAACACCGCCTGGTCCTGCACCATCTTCACAATTGTTGTTGTTTTGTTGCAGCCACTGTGTCCATCCATCTCGGTGAGGACTTTCCTCTTTTTTTTTTGCTGCCCCTTTACTTTCATAAGCATGTTGGCCTTTTCCAAGGACTGATCTTTCCTGAAGAAGATGAGAC
This sequence comes from Nesogale talazaci, assembly GCA_004026705.1. Classification (NCBI taxonomy): domain Eukaryota; kingdom Metazoa; phylum Chordata; class Mammalia; order Afrosoricida; family Tenrecidae; genus Nesogale; species Nesogale talazaci. The sequence goes on along the minus strand of PVJH01011267.1, from coordinate 64,132 downwards.
AAAGTCAAGCACAGGAGGCAAAGTCTTGTCTTCCTTGCCTCTGAGGAGCATTCTGGCTGTACTTCACTACAGACCCGTTTGTTCTTTTGGCAGCCAATGGTGTTTTCAATATTTTTTGCCAACACCAAGGTTCAAATGTATTGAGCTTTCATTGGTCTACTTATTCAAACAGATGCTTTCAAGAAATGAAACACCCTTATTTCGCAACCAACCTTTATAGGGAAATAAAACTAATCGCAAGCACCAGTCCTGGAATCGGTAGTGGGTTACCCCCAAATCCATGGTTTCTCTTCCTTTTGTATCTTTACACACAACCTACTTCTTCTATTTCTTTACTAGCAACTCTTCTGGTTGACATTCAGGGAAGGGAAAAAATAATTGATGAGGTGGCCACTGGCTAGCATGAGTGCAGATGCCGTGGCCAACTCTCTAGAAGATATGACTGCCCCCTGCAAACCCCCGCCCCCCCCCAACCCCACCCCGAGTGGCTCCCTGTGACAGCTGTGAGCTGATGGAGAAACCAGAGCCTTCCTCGAGATCCAGTCCGGTTCTCAGGTGAACTTGGTGGCACTCATGGCAGCTCAAAGATCTAAATCTCAGAGGTCATAGAGAAGACAGGACAGAATTTCCTCCTGGACCATGAGATCCTGCTCTGTGTCCTCATACTTCACCTCCTCTTTAGTACAGAATGTGACCTGAAGTCAGAATACAGTCTTTTATGCCATTGCTCTCGACAGACCCCCAAAAGAGAGGAAGGGAGGGAGAAAGGAGAGAGAGAGAGAGAGAGAGAGAGAGAGAGAGAGAGAGAGAGAGAGAAGGATCTAAAAATTTAGTCTCAGCCTACTTTCAAAGCATCTCAAGCACTCTAAGTGCACAGGGACAACTCCAACACAAAGCAGGGAGACTTCTGAGTATGAGGGCAATGCTCCAAGTTAAGCCAGCTATCTCATGAGCAAACCTGTGACCAGCAAGTCTGTCCCATCTCATAGTGATTATATATAATGTTTCTGAGGCTTTGCAACTCTTTGTGTGTGATTCTTCTTTGGGGGGCTTTGTAAGGCTTTGTGAGGCAGAGAATCTTATCTTTCTCTCATGGAGCTGCTGGTGGATTTGAACCATCAACTTTGTGATTATCAGTCTTCCTCAACTGTCCTAGATTTGGAAACTTGGTCCTCTTGGCTTCTTTCTGATCCAGAGCTGTCACTTCATGAGCCATCAATTCAGTTTTCAAAGAGTGTCTGGGAATCAAGGGCTGGGACGCAGGTATTCCTGGATCTACAAGTCTGAGGAAAGCGAGACAGAAACCATCCTGCGGCTTGATTGACGTGGCATTACCTGGACTTTCCATCAAGTCAAAGGCATCAAGCAGATGTAGCATCCACTTGGTACCACATTCCAGTAGAGCTGTGAATGTCACCTGTTGATTCACCTAGTAGAGACACCTCTCCCCAGCAGTCATATTGCACAATGCCATATGCAGTGGCCTCATGTTTTGATAATAAAAGCAATCATCACAAATGTGGGTTGCTATTTCCACCACCACTTTCCTCCTCAGAAGCATCAAAAGCCAATAGCTTTGGCATCGGTATAAATGAAAGTCACATGGCAAAGGAAAGGAAGAGCATAATGCCGGGCACCTAGTAGGCACCTAATAACTAATGACGGAAAGAAACATTTACAGAAGATCCGGGATTTATCAGGGCTGTGAAAAGAGTCGTCAGTACCGAGAAAGACTGAGACATTCCCTTTTGCTAAGGACACACACGAAAGGCTGCCTTTCAATCTTCCCAGCCCCTACCTTGTACCAGAACTTACTGATAGCAAAGGAGAGGAACAAATTCGGAACATGCAGGAATCATCCCCCTGGGAGCCAAGGCATTTCCTGATTTCTGGTCTCAACAAGTTGCTTCTTTTCTCTGACTTCTGTGGTGGCGATTCAAAGGGGGAATTGCAACGAGTGAGAATGCTATGAGTCAAAGGAGGGGGGGGGAGTTGTCCTCCCCATCCCTGATTTAGGAAGGGAGGATCTCTGTGGGATGAGCAGATTGGAGTTGAGTAAGAGCAACAGCAAGTTGCCAAGCAAGTGAATAAGCCAAAGCCCATCTGATAACAACTGGACGTTCCCTTACAGCAGGGTCGCGTGGAGAAGACAAGCCAGTTAGGGAGTAGAGTAGCAATGATGAAACATACACCTTTCCTCTTGTTCTTAAATGCCCACCCCCCCCAAACTATCATGATCCCAATTGTACGTTACAAATCCAGCTAGACCAGCTAGATGGACACTGGTACAGATGGGAACTAGAAACATGGGGAATCCAGGACAGATGATTCCTTCAGGACTAGTGGTGAGAGTGGCAGTACTGGGAGGATGGAGGGAAGGTGAATTAGAAAGGGGGAACTGATTACAAGGATCTACAGATAATCTCGTCCCTGGGAGATGGACAACAGAGAAATGGGCGAGGGGAGACATCGGTCAGTGTAAGACCTGTAAAAATAATGATCTATAAATTATCAGGGTGGAGGGAGGGGAAAATGAGGAGCTAATACAGCAAATGTTTTGAGAACAATGAGAGCAACAAATGTACACAATGGATGAATGCATGGATTGTGATATGAGTTGTTCAAGCCCCCAATAAAATGATTAAGAAAACCCAAAAAACCATGAGGCCGCAGGGTTGAGTCCACATCGATGTGCATCAGAGGAAAGGCGGGGTGATCTCCCTCTGCACGAAAATGCTCTGGGGCCCCATTCTACTCTGGCACCTGCGGGGGCACCAGGCATCCCCGTCCACGCAGTGGCAGCGGGCGGTGGAGCATGGAGTCCATGCAGGGAGTGCGGTGGGTGAGGCGGGGCGGGTCCCAGGAAGACGGTCCTGTGCTGGCTGTTGCGGAGAAAGCACGTGATCTTTCTGAAGGGCTGGCGTCTTGCCTCACCTAAAACGATGATGAAATCATGTGAAGTTTACTCAACGCGATGTGTTGCCTCTCCAACGCAGAGGCAGCTCGGAGGGCCAGCAGGGGAAACTCCTCACATGCTCTTGGAAAGTACTCTGTTGCTATTATGGGGAGACCCTCTTTTACCCCTAGATGGTGGGTCCCAGGTGCCCTGCATGTCTTTGCTGGAGAGAACCGTGGGCTGGATTAGAAGAGAGAGGGTGGCAGCGGAGAGGCCGGGAGGTTTCAACAGAAGGTTCAGGAATTGCGGGCAGACGGGGCCTCCTGGCTGGGAAGCTGTTCTTCCAGCAGGTGGATCATTGCAAGCCGAGGCGAGGCTGATTGGGAGACTGTGGGCGTACCTTGGCTGTGGGGAGATAAAGAAATAGAAAGGAACTGGGGGCACCTTCCCCAGTGAGTGGCTGTGACTTGGCTTCTTCATCAATCCATGCCATTTTCCCCCTTAGTCAGGACTCTCCAGTGGGGTGTGAGTGTGTGCTCATATATTTAATAAGACATTTCTAGAACACTTGCTTTCTGTTGCCCCCATGTGCAGCCTGGCTGGTCAGGAGGTACTGTTTTGCAAGTGGAGATGTGTCTTCCGGAGAACCCAGCAGTGCTCTGTTGAGTTAGAGGATGAGCCCCCATTCTGACCAGAACGGAAAAGACGGGGTTGCCACATGGCCTGAAGTGCATCATCTCAATAGAGGGCAGAGGAGAGATGTGGTTGCTGCTGACAACCAGGCCAGGACACCCTGGGACTGGATCTCAGGGAATTCTCTGAGCTGTCCCCCGGACTCTCAGCACCCAAAATAAAAGTGAACAGATAGAGGACAGCAACTAAATAAGGCAGGGCAGTTGGGTATCAGGAAGGAAGGTTTGTGTTACTCTCCCAGGTACAAAACCCAACCTAAGTCTTGGCTGGGGACAAAGAAAACCTAGGATGGGTCTCACTGCCAGAGTGACCCTCTAGGACAGGGTAGAACTGCCCTGTGGGTTTCTGAGACTGGGACGATTTACAGGAATAGAAAGCCTCGTCTTTCTCCCTGGGAGCAGCTTGTGGTTTGGAACTGTTGACCTTGTGGCTAGCAGCCCTGCGCCAGTGACTATAGCAACGTATGGTATAGTATGTATAGTATGGTAGAACTTGTGACAGCTGGGACCTGGCAGAGCCGGCAAATGGAAATGTCTTCCACTACGGAGAACACTAGGTCAGTGGCGAGAGGGCAGCCTGCCACAGTGTTAAAACCCAGAAGAGCCCCAAAATCAAGGCAGTCCCATTGAGAGGTAGTCGCTTTCTGCACATGGTCCTTCCAGCCACCTTCTTCTTTGCCATCACGTGTGTTGCAGCATGTCCTAGATTCTACCCTCTGTGCTTGTCTTACGATCCCGTCCTGGAGGGGCTACAGGAGTCAGGTGAGATGTCTCTAAACCAAATTCACTGCCATCGAGTCAATTTTGACTTATAGTTACCTTCAGTGGGTTTTTGAGACTGTAACTGTTGACGGAGGGTAGAAAGTCCAGTCTTTCTCTTTCAGGACTGCTGTTGGTTTCAAACTGCTGACCATGATGATTGGAGTCCAATGCATAGCCATTATGCCACCAAGGCTCCTTCAGGGCATATTGTCAGACCCTACTTTCCTGGAGTGTGTGATTTAAGTCACCGTCCTCTGTTTTTCCTGGGAGTCTGAGCAGCTAAAAGACAAAAAGCACACCTCCATCCATCCATGGCTCTGCGAACAAGAGCCATCTCGGACAGGGAGAGCTAGCCAGGGACCATTGGAAGAAGAACACAGTCCAGATCCCTGTCTGAGACGTGGAGGCCAAGACCAGTGGCACCAGAGACTGTGGCATGGAGACTATGGGACAGAGCAGGAGGGGCAGAGCAGAGACGAAGGGGCTGTGAGACAGAGTGACAGGAGGACTTCCTGATGCACAGAGCCAGAGGTCATGTGGTTGAGGGCTGAGGACCAGAGACAGGCTTGGTTGTTGGTTGAGGAGCGGTGTTTCTGTGGGCCAATGGCAGTCTCCCTACTTGTTTACTGATGCCACCTTGTGCTCACCTACCAACGTCTCCAATCACTGTCATAACGGCGAGTATTGTCTGAGTTCTGTGTGGCCGTTGCAATGAATGATTGAACCCAGCATAGAAGTAGACTGTAGTGGTAGAAAGGGCTGCTGTCAGAGGAGATCAAGAAGGATGGATCCTGGAGGCATGTCTGACCTCTGCCTTTTGGCTCCAGGGAAGTCAGAGGGGTCAGAAAGGGCCCCTACACTGCTGACTTCACACACTGAGTTCCAGCGCACCTAAGGTTTCAGTGCACACTTTCACCTTCTTTTTATGGGAGTGCATGTGATTGTGGCTCCCTATGGTTGTCTCTGGTTTTTCATAGCAGTTATGCTCCATCAAGTCACCAGGAATTTCACATTAGCCAGCATGGAAATATTGTTCCAGGACCAACAAAGGTGAGGGTCCTGAGAGCCTCTGGCCACATATGGTCTTTTTCTTTTAGAAGCAGAAATCTGTACTTTATTTTGCTTATAGCAATCATTTTATTGGGGACTCAGACCTCTTACATCAATTGTAGCAAGCACATTTGGACACATCTATATTTTCATAAACCTATTAATCTATGGCCTTGTTTTATGTCCATTTCTATCTAAAGACAAGTTGGTTGATCTATTGTGTTAGTCCAGGTTGACTAGAGAAACAATTTCATGCGCACGTATTCATACGTGTATACAAAAGAGTTTTATATACAAGAGCAATTGAATATTGAGACAGCATTCCGGCCCAGTCCAGAGAAGTCCTTAGGTCTGATATTAGCCCATAGGTTCGATACCAATCTATATAGTCCTCTTCAGACTCATGGAACACATGTGATGATGTCAAATGCAGGGAAACCACAGGCCAGAGGGTACAGTCTTGTGGCTCCAGTGGTGGCAGAACAGCGCTTCTCAACCTGTGGGTCTTGACCTTCTGGGGGTGGAATGACTCTTTCACAGGGGTCACCCAAGTCATAACAGTAACAAAATGACAGCTATGAAGTAACAATGACAATCATTTTATGGTTGGGAGGTCACCACAACATAAGGAACTCTATGAAAGGACTGTGGCACTGGGAGGGTGGAGAACCAATGCAGGAGAAGCATGTCACACTGTAGGGGTCTCCACGTGGCTCCTTCAGCTCCCAGGGCGTGGGTTACATCAGCGTAGCATCATGTATTTTGTCAGTAAAGCGTCTCTCAGAGAGAGCCCGTCTCCTGTCTCCAGTGAGCCGTTTAGCTCCTAAGCACCGCCAGTTGAGTCCTTCAAGCTGCAAACTGATTGACAGGCTAAACTTCACCCCTTCACTCTGAATCCTCAAATGGACAGCATAGCACGTAATGACCACAACTATTTTTTGATTTATTTGCATTGATTCTGAGCACGATGTGAACACGGAACATTGGAGAAAGAGGACTGGAGAAGAATGGATACATCTGAAGCAGGTTGTCGAGGAATAATACTGAAAGCACCACGGAATGCTAAAAGAACAAACAAATCTGTCTTGGAAGAAGGGTCACCAGAATGTTCCTTGGAAGTAAGGATGGTGAGACTTAGTCACATAAACTTTGGACATATTAACAGGAAAGACCAGCCTTTGGGAAAGGATATCATGCTTGATAAGGTAGATGGGCAGTGAAAAATAGAAAGCCCTTTGATAAGATGGATTGTCAAGGATGGGCTCGAACATTACAATTGTGAGGATGGTACAAGGTCGGGCAGGGTTTTGTTCTGTTTTACATAGGCTCAGTGTTACATGGAATGGGCTCCAGTACCCAACAACAACAACAACAAAACAACAACAACAACCCAGTCCTGCAACTCATGCTCCAGTCAGACACATATGTATTCTCCATAAGGCACCTCTTCCTAGATGTCGGGAATATTACGCACTTCAGCACCATGCTTGAAGGTAATTTTTTTTTCAGGGTCAGGCCACCATGGCTTGCTTTTTTCGAGTGACTGATCAATAGAACTGCCAAGGCCACTACGTACAGAGAAGAGAGTGAGGAGTTTATTTCTTGGTTTCTTCCTCCTTGGACAGAGTCTTGGTGATCTCTTTTTTCTTGGCCTGGGGTCGCTCCTCGTGGTGCTAACGTGCCTCCATGGTCTTGGACCTGCGGGCCTCTACCTGGTCAGCCAGGAGCTTCTTGCGAGTCTTGTCTGCCTTCAGCTTGTGGACGTGTTATATGAGAATCCGCTTGTTCTTAAACACGTTCCCCTTCACCTTCAGGTACAGGCTGTGATACATATGGCGGTCAATCTTCTTTGACTCCTGGTATCTCCTGAGCAGCCGGTGCAGAATCCTCATCCTCCTCATCCATGTGACCTTCTCGGGCATGGGTGCATTGGCAGTACCCTTTCGCTGACCTATGCCCATATGCTTGCCCTTCCGGCAGGCGAGGATGTTTTTGCAGCACCGGGCCTGAGAATGGACGGTCACCGGCTTGCGGATGATGAAGCCATCTTTGATCAGTTTCCGGATTTGCTGACGGGAGTTGGTGTTGGCAATCTCATTGGTCTCGTTGGGGTCCAACCAGACTTTCTTTTTGCCACAGCGGAGGACGCTGGAGGCCAGCATCTTCTGAAGCCTGAGCATACTCATGGCTGCGGCCGCAGCGCCGAAAGGAGCTTGAAGGTAATTTTAAACAAAAAACTCACCAACCAATAGGACGCAAGTGCAAAAAAAAAAAAAAGAAAACAAAATACAACAAAGCCCCACTAAGTTGGGTCAACCTATTTCCTTGAAGGTTTTCCTCTTTTTCTCTGACCTTCTACATTACCAGGCATGATGTCCTTTCCCAGAGACTAGTCCCTCCTGCTAACCTGTCCAAAGGATGTGAGATGAAATCTCACTAGCCTTACTTCCAAGGAATATTCCGGCTGTACTTTTTCTAACACAGCTTTCTTCTTTCTTCTGGAAGCCTGTGGTGTGTCCAGTGTCCCTGGCTATCACTATAATCCCGAAGCATCAAATCTTCTTTGATCTTCCAAACTCACTGTTCAGGCTTAGCATGCATATAAGGTAATTGAAAATACCACGGCCCGCGTGAGGCCTACCTTTGTCTTCAGAGAGACGTCTTTTCTCTTTTGCACTTTTAAGAAGTCCTTTGCAGCAGATTTGGCCAGTGCGATGCAGCAGTTGCTTTCTTGACGGTTACATCCACCCAGGCTGACTGTGGGTCCCAGTGAAGCAAAAGCCTTGAGAGCCGTGGGTTTGAACTGCTGACCTTGTGGTTAGCAACGAGAGTGCAACCCACCATTTATCAGGACGTTGCCTGTTGGTGCAGGTGGGAGGAGGTTTGTTTTCTTTATGTTGAGGCGCCATCCACTCTAAAGACTAGCTGAGTCTTTGATCTTCCTCTGTAAGTGTTTCAGGTGCTCTTGCTTTCCCTCTGCATGTTGTAGGATTTTAATGACCCTCTCTCCAATCTTAATGCCTTATTCTTCTTTATATAATCGAACTGCTTAGTTCTTTTTTTTTTTTGCTCGACATACAGATTTAATAAGAATGGTAAAACATACAACCCGGACACACACCTTTCCTGATTTTAATTCACGCACTATCCCTTGTTTTCTTTCAAATGGCTGCCTCTTGATTTATAGAAAGGTTCTGTTTGAACACCATGAAGAATTCTTGAATTCCCATTCTTCACACTGCTATCCATGCTATGTTTTGTTCCACAAAGTCTGATTTTTTTTTTTTTTAGTTTAGTCAGTGAAACAGGTAGACAGTTGTCTTTATTTCTTACTGTTGGACAAGATTCATCTGGCACTAACAATGGTATCTCTCATTTTACATCTCTTCTGAATCTGCCTTGAATCTCTGGACCTTCCCTTTGATGTATGGCTGCTATGGTTTTTCAATCACTTTATTCATCAGTGTGTAAAATAGAAAAGAGGTCATGGCTGAGAAGCTTGTTCCAGAATCGAGTACCAATATGAGTGTCCCAGGGCAGAGCTGGAGAGTCAGAGCAGCTTGGAAAACACACAGCAGTTGAGCTGGCAACATCCATGGTAAAAAGAAACAGCTGGAGGTTATTTAGAAAGAAAACAAGACAGATGGTCTATAAAAGAACCGTAATGCAACTGACACCAGACTACTCAGAGTCAATGATAGATGTCAGAAGACAATGGATGGCTTTCAGATCCTTGGGAAGGGGGGCGTGGTGGATAAATATCACAACTCTCTAAAATCTAGCTAGATCATTATTCAAAATTCAAAGCTCAATAGATATAATCTCAGATATACAAAGACTCAGAGAGTTGATTACCCAAAGATTCTAGCTCTAATAATCAATAAAGGATATATGCACCAAGCCTGCTGCCATCGACTTGATTTTCACTCTCCAACTCTATAGGGCAGAGTAGAACACCTCCTTAGGGTTTCCTAGGTTTAAAGTCATTTTTGTCTTTCTTGTACTCATTGTTATTAGTTTTCCATTTTCTCCTCATCCCCCCAACTAGTGCCCTTGATAAACCATTAATTAAATACTGTCTCTGTAGAGTTAATGATCCTTCATTTACTATACAGAAAAACATACAAAAACAAACAAACAAAATCCCCAACAAAAACACCAGAGTAAAGCAGAGGAAAACCTCAATTAAAAAGTAAGTAGAAGAAAAAAGAAGTAGAAGATATTAAAAATGAGAGCAAATGTAGTATCAATCAGAGGGGGAAGATTGTATGAACAAGTGCTGGTTTTTAATTATTTCATTAGTGCATGTGCAATAACCTGCTTTTCATTGCACTCTGCATGATGGCAAAGCTATTCAGATCCATGGTCTGTGGTCAGAGAGGATTCACTAGAGGCTTAATCCATGTGTAACCTTGGATTCTGAGCTTCCAATGTCATCGATGCTCTTCTGCATTTCAGTGTTCACAAGTTAAGCTCTGATATAATTTCTTCCTATGAATTTGGATCAATTGTGTGCTTTTCTTTATTCTATTCAAGGGGAGAGAAAAACAAGTAGAGGAAGAACTCCACAAAGAAAACGTAAATAAACTTCTCTCTACATTTCAGATTTGTGACAAATTGAAACCTCTAGCATCAACAGAAATTTGAGTTGATGTGTGAGCACCCTGTGATCCTTTGAAGGGCTCAAAGTAATGTAAAGAAAGGGGAAACCATGTTCCCATTTGTGCTGCTGAGTGCTTCATCCCCGGGTCACACACATGGTAGTTAAGTAACATGATAGGCAACAGACTGTCTGACTCCTGGTGTAATGCTATCATCAGCCACTGAGTTCTGGCCACCTCCCTGCTGTGATTTGGCAAGCACAATTAGGATACCAATAGCAGAAACCACCAAAGGGCTGGCCAAAGCTGTAAACTTTACAAAGACTGGCCGACTTTCATTTTCTTCATCAATATTTGCTGACTGCCTCCTGTGAGTCAGGCACTGTGCGAGGTGTGTCAACGACAGGAGTGTGGATAGGAAGACCCTGCCTTCAGAAGATGAAAGAAGAATTGATGCTTTTGAATTTTGGTGCTGAAGACAAATATGGGGAGTACCACGGACAGCTAAAAGGACAGACAAGTCTTTCTTGGAAGAAGGAGTGTCAGTGTGGGTCCTGAGAGACAAGGATGGTGAAACTTCGGCTTACATATTTTGGACAGACTTGTCAAGAGAGAATCACTCCCTAGAGAAGGACATCAGGCTTGATAAAGCAGAAGGCTAGTGAAAAAGAGGAAGGTCCTCAAGGAGATGGATGGACACAGTGACTGCAGCAACGGGCTCAAGCACGGGAACAGTCGCGAGGCTGGCGCAGGACTGTGCAGTGTTTCCTTCTGCTGTGCAGAGGGTTGCTATGGATCTGGATCACCTCAATGATGTCTACAACAGCAACTGTCTTCATTAAAAGGCATTGGAAAAGTGTAGATGATTGAACTCTCCCTTACTTTTGGAGTTATTTGCTACAGGCTTCAAAAGGGAAAACAAAGTTGATCTGAGAGCTAGATTCTAAATTCCCCAAGTGCCTTGGCCTCTCCATTTACTTGTGCCCATCCATCCATCCATCCACCCATTCAAGTGGTTTTAGGTAGGATTGCAAAGAAAACCCCTCTGCAATGGCGGCATTCCATCCGAAACCATCAGAATGAGTAAGAGTCAGTGAGGTAGTGAAGGGTGATGTTGATACCGTACTTCTATCAAATTTGTGTTGGAAGGAGTACAGCCAGCATGTTCCCTTGAGGTTGGGATGGCTATACTGTATCTCATGCACTGGGACTTGTTATCAGGAGGGACGGGAGGGTGAAGCAGAAGGTCAGCAATAAAAGAGGAAGCCTCTCAACAAGACACAGCAGTTGCAACAATAGGCTCACACACATAGCAATGATTGTGAGGATGGCACAAGACCAGGCAGTGCGTCTTCCTGTGACACTGAGGGTTTAGTATTGGATAGCACATGACAACCACAACAGCCCTGGTGTGAGTGGTGGTGGTGTGGAGGTTGGTTGAAGCAAGAATGTTCCCTAGAAAATAAAAGGCATATGAACATGACCTGTAGTGAGAAAGTCTTTATTGTGGGCAACTTGTTTTTCTCTTGTCTACTCTAGCCACCAGACGCCCCAGTCTCTCTACCCATGCAGCGTCCCTATCCTGGTCTTTCAAAGACGCCACCCTTAGCCTTCCCTTACTTGCATTCCACCTCCCCTGCCACCATCCTCTCTTGTGCTCACTCGCGACACTCCTTGTAGCGTTTCCTCATGACTTCATCCTCGATCTTCAAGTCAGCCTGGCCTTGGGCTCTTTTCTGGCCACCATTCTACTGCCTAAACTTTAGAATTTGTTGATCATCCTTGGCTTTCCTGTAAGTCCAGTTGCAAAGACCAGAACATCGAAATGGAGCAATTTTATATCTAAACCCTACAAAAGAACCGCCATGTGTTAATCATGTTGAAGTTGGCAAGAGGCGCTTTACAAACATCATCTCCTTTCATTCCAGCCCCAGTCTGTCTGGGAGGTGTTCTCATTTCCACTTGAAGATGAGAAAATTTGGCTGCAAGAAAGTCTGTGACTTGTGGGAAACTAAATAACCGACTCACGGTGGCGGGAAATGAAATCTGAGCCTCCTGACTCCAAGTTTAGTGTCTTTCCCACAGCGAAGACTGCGGGGTTCGTGTTCCTCATTACAGGATGCTTTCGACACAGAGCCCGTGTGGAGCAGGATTTGGAGTTTCAACGATGCTTTGAATGGAAACTGTTTTTATATACTGAGGTCAATGATCCTTTTAAGTAGCCGAGACAAAACAGATCATATAAACAAATATCATACTCCCCGACCCCAGGACTTGGATTATGTGTTCAAATACTTTGTGTTCACTTGATTCACAGGATGTTTTTAGATCAGGGGTAAGTACTTTTTCCCCCCTGCAGAGTCAGAGAGTAAATAGTTTGGGGCTTTGTGCAACCATCATTGGAGCACGGAAGCCGATGCCAAACCAAACTCCATGCCAGTGAGTGAATGCCGACTCACAGGGACCCTATAGGCGGGGGTAGTCCCTGTGAGTTTCCTAGATTGTAAATCCTCACAGGAGTACAAAGTCTTGACTTTCTCTCACAGAGTAGTTGGTGGTTTTGAAATGCCAACCTTGCCATTGGCAGTTGAACATGCAAGCACTACCCCACCAGGGACCCTTGAAAGCAGGGATAGGCATTGCATAAATGATTAAGGACCCTATCTAATCCTTATTTCTCTTATTAGGATGTGTTTCAACTTGAGTACGACTACTGCTATCGAGTCGGTTTTGACTCCCACAGAGCAGAGGAGTGCTCCTGGGGGGTTTCTGAGTCTGTGCATCGCAGCTTGCTCCAGCAAAGCGACTGGTGGACTTGAACCACTGACCTTCAGGTTAGCAGTCTGGCACTTATCTCCCCCTACAGCCTGGGCTGGGAGTCAGGATCAAGTCAACGGCAGTGATTTGATGCGTTGGTTTGTCTTGTTCGAGAAACCCTGGTGGCATAGGGGGTCAAGTGTCTGGTGGCTAACTTGGGGGTTGAATCCATCAGTTACTGCACGGGAGAGAGATGCGGTTGTCTGCTTCTATAAGGATTTTACCGGAAACGCTATGGGACGCTGCCACTCTGTCCTATGGCATTGCTTTGAGCCAGACTCAACTGACGGCTGTGGACTTTGGTTCTTTTCTGTTTCTCATGTTTGATTTTAATAAAAAAAACTGCTTGTTTCCCCTTTAATGACAACTAATTAATAAACAATTGTAATAGAATAGTGGTCCAGATAGATGCCCTTTCAGATTACAAGCATTTCCCTCTATTTTCAACTTGCTAATCTGTTGAATAAAATAGCTCAAACTCACCGTCATTGAGTTGATTCTGTCGCTCGGTGACCCAGTCAGGCAGACCAGGACTGCCCCTGTTGGCTCCCAAGATTGGAACTCTTTACCGGAAGTAGAAAGCCTCCTCTTTGCACGAGGAGCGGCTGCTGGTTTTAAATGGCTGACCTTGTGGTTTCAGTGCAATGAATGACTCATCACACAGCCAGGCCTCTTTGGACCTGTTCTCAGGAGAGATCAGCCCCTGGCAAAGGACATCCTGCTTGGGAACACAGAGGGACAGTGTAAAATAGGAAGAGCCTCAACAAGATGTCTTGACACCGTGGCTGCGACAATGGGCTCAAGTATCAGAATAATTGCAAGGATGGTGCAGGCAATGTTTGTCCTGTTGTACATAGGGAAGCTTTAGATTGGAACCGACTCCATCGCACCTAGCAGCAACAACGATTTTAACAATCAGGATGGGCTAAAACCTTTAGAACTGGTAAGACAGACCTATTTCCTGTACCCCTTTACAACCACATGACTGTCCCATTGGCTCTGCGAGGTCTATCAGTCTTGTGTAGATCAGCGTGTCACCTTGATTCTCCAGGGATGCCTACCCTGTCTGTTGGTGAGTTAATCTCGGCAATACTGTCTCAACCTCGGGGGAAGGTGAAGTTGAGTTTCCATGGATACACGTTTTGGGTTCTCTGCAAACAGAGGTCCTGTCATGGCAGACTTATTTGGGGTCATGTGCACCATGGCCACTTGCTGTCCTCCTGAGCGATATGGATGTTTGTAAGCCACAGGGAAAGGGAGGGGATTGGCCAAGGTGCCCAATGAGAGTTGGTGAGTTTTTCATTTGGAATCCTCTCTGTGTAGTTTTGCCTCTTCAGCAGGTGTTGAGAGAGCTTCTCTTGGCAGAAATCCTTCTCCCAGCCCCTGCAGGGTCTTCTCTATGCACCCAGCAGAACTACAAAGACCCAGTCTTTGAGGCTGCTCCTTCTTCTCTACCTGAGGTTACTTCTGCTGACCTGGATCTCTCATCCACTTCCTCCTCATTTATTATTATTTTTTTCAATAATAAAATGGTCCTTACTTGTCCTTTTCTAAAGACACTGCTACCCTTGGTCTGTTACCTTCCTCAGATTCTAGGCCTTCCTGTGGGATGGGATTCCTGTTTCTGGTCTCACCAACAGGAGTTTCCAAAGCTTTCCTGTCACACAAAGGCCTGCAACATTCAAGCTAGAGAACCTGCTTTGACAGATGACCTGGCTTCTGGGATGAAGACACCTGAAGCAGAGCCACTGCTGACTCAGGTGGGAATGACCAAGAAGTTCCCTGGTGCGATGATTTTTGAGTCATTTGTTATCCACATGGTAGTCTCAGCCTTCCTGACAGATACACAAAGTTACACAAAGGCTTTATCACAGGTCTTCACCGATCTTTTGCAAGGCTGATGCTTTGTGTGAGTCAACTTAATGGTGATAATAATGTGATGTTCTTCCCAAACTTTCTGGTCCACACTGTTTTCATTCAAGCATCTGTTGTAATCTGGACTGTAGCTCCAAAGGATCCACGGACGTTCATCGTCCGTGCGCACTGTGCCGTCTTTTTCCTGGTGAAATATGGTCCCTCAGGGTATCCCTGGCTATTCCATGCGTGCCTGCAACAGGGTTCAACTCAACCAAAGTTGGTGAACAATAAAAAGAATATTTTCACTAAATTGAAAGTGGGGAAGAGGATAGAAATAGATGGTTAGTCCCAGTAGACTTTCAGCCAGCCACCAGGACAGTGAAGAAATACCTGTCATCCTTATCTTTTGAGAGATGCACATAAAGACAAGAGCAGGATCCCACCTCATACCAGCATTGAAAACAACAGGAAGAAAAATGGGAAACTAAAATGCTGGAGAGGGTGTGGAGAGATGGGGACCCTCATAAACTGACTCTTGGCAGCACGGCAACACAGACCTGTGATTGTGGGAGCGTGTCATTCCTCTTCCTCAAACTGTTGGCAGTACAGATACCATGTGACCCAGTCATCCCACTACTTGATACATGCCTTAAAGAAGTAAGAGTCATGGCATGAATAGAGATATGCACACAACACTCTTACCATAGCAAAAAGAGGGAGACCACGTAAGTGTGTAGCTCTGAGTGGAAGAATGGTTCAGCTTCAGTATAGACACACAAGGAAGATGCTGAAGTATTAAAGATAATAATGAAATCTACACAACCCCGCCTAATTTGGATGGGCCTGGAGGAAAGGGAAGGGAAGTCACAGTGAAGGGAAGGAAGGGAAGTCACAGCCTAGATGGTAGACAGATGCGGATGTGAGGGAAATGGAAGATAGTATTCAGCAAGGGGAGGTGGGAAATATATATGATGGAAATGGCATAGTATGGAGACATTTTCAAGGGTTTAAGGGAACAGAGGTACATTCTGTTGTATATATAATCTTGCAACTGAACCTAGATACCTAGATATTGTTGTTGTCAGTGCTTTCTTGTCAGTTCTGACACACACAGGGACCCTGTACACAACTGAATAAAACACTGCCCATTCTGGTGCCATCCTCACAACTGTTACGTGTGAGCCCATTGTTGCAGCCACCAAGTCAATGCACCTCAGTGAGGGTTTTCCTTCCTCTTTCATTGCCTCTATTCATTACCAAGCAGGACTGCCTTTTCCAGAGGCTGGTCTCTCTTGATAACGTGTCTAAAAAGTAACCTCAGTCTTGCCCTTCTTGCTTCTCAGGAACCTCTGGGCTGGAGGTCTTCCCAAAACAGATCTTTTTGTTCTCTTGGAAGTCCATGGTAATTTCATGCCTGGATGGACATGCAGAGTCAGGAAGTGTAGGAGAGAGAGTGAGAGCATACCCACGAATAGATATATAGAATTAACAGAGGATATTTGTATATGTCAACCACTTCTCTGTCAGTTTGTGCCTTGTGGGTTCCTGTGATGCTGGAAGCGATGTCACTGGTCTTTCAAATGCTAGCAGAGTCACTGAGATAGCAGCAGAACTTCCAGGCTATGAAGAAGAATTAGGCTGTCGACTTCTGAGAAATTTGCTACTGAAAATCTTGTGGGAAGCATTGAAACATTGTCAGATACTTAAGTCTTAATGAACAGAAGTATACCATTGTCAGAAGATGAGCACCCCCCCCCCAGGTCAGACAGCAGCATTCAAGATAAGACTGAGGAAGAGTTAGCTGCCTTCTCAAAGTGGACCTGAACAAAAGGATGCTAATTAAATGAAGTCTTTGCAATCTTCATTTGCTCATGAGATAAGACTCAAAATGAGAAGAAACAGCAACAAACAAATAAGCAAACAATACCCAAACTGGGAATATACCCATTATGAATCTAGGAAAATGATCAGTCATCAAAAATGAAGCAAAACATATAAAGGTTGATATCCAATTGATAGCCAGTGAGTCATAATGGACTGGTAGTAGCCATTTTGAATCAGAAAATCATATGGTTTACTATGCTGGGAACAAGACAATCAAGAAGAATGACTGGATATTCATCTTTAAAAAAGACATTTCAAGATCTATCTTGAAATTCAATGGTGTCTGTGATAGGATAATGTCTCTCTGACCTAAGGAAACCCAGTCATTACAACTATTATTCAAATTTGTGGACCAACCTCAAAGACTAGTGATGCAGAACTTGAAGAATTCTATCAATGTCTTCACTCTGAAACTGATCAAACATACAATCAAGATGCACTGATAATTACTAGCTATTGGAATATCAAAATTAGAAGCAAAGGGGAAGGACCAGTGGTTGGGAAATACGATTTTGGTGATAGTAATGAAGCCAGGGATCACATGACAATACTTTGCAAGACCAATACTTGTTCGTGGCAAATATCTCTTTTCAATAACACAAATGGTGATTATAAACCTTTACTTCTTCAGATGTGGGAGGACATAAAGGAGAAGCCCCATATGGGCAGCTAAAGCTAAGTCAGGACCAACTGTGGAACAGAACACCAGTGGTTCCTCTGTAATTTCAGGTTGAAGTTGAAGAAAATTAAGTCAAGTGCATGTGAACCAAAATATCCCCTTGAATATATCTCAGTCAGATTGGTAAAACACCTCAAAATCAGATTTGCTGCATTGAACACGAATGACAGAAGACCTGATGAGCTGTGGGAAGACATCAAGAGCATCATTTATGAAAAAATCAAAAGGTCATTAAAGAGACAGGAAAGAAAAGCGAAAAAAAGATCAAAGCGAATGTCAGAGAGACTCTGAAATTTGCTCGTAATTGCAGAGTTGGTAAGGCGAGTGGAAGAAATGATGACGCTAACGAGCTGTACAGAACATTCCAAAGGGCAGCTTGAGAAGTCAAAATAAAATATTATAATGAAATGTACACAGTCCTAGAGTGAGACAACCAAAAAGGAAGAACATACTCAATATATCTTAATTTCAAGAACTAAAGGCAAAAATATCAAACCTGGAGTTGAAAGATTTAATGACTTTTGAGGGCAAAAATATTAAATGCTCCAGGAAGCATGACAAGATGATGAAAAGAAAACACAGAGTCATTGAATCAACAAGAACAATGGTCCTGAAAGAAGAATTTCAAGCTGCACTAAAGCATTAGTCAAAATGAAGTCTCTAGGAATTGATGAAATACCAGTTGGAATGTTTCAGCAAGCTGAGGAAGCAGGGGAAGCACTCACTGCTTTATGCCCGAACATTTGGAAGATAATTTCTTAGCCAACTGACTGGAAGGGATCCATAGTGTACCCATTCCAAAGAAAGGTGATTCAACAGAATGCTCAAATTACGGAACAATTCTTTCATATCCCATGCAAGTAAAATTTTACCGCACATCATCTAACAATAGTTGTAGCTGTACATCGACAAGGAACTGCCCTAGGTTAAGGCTGGATTCAGAAGATGAGGAACAGGAATATCATTGCTGATGTCAGATGGAGCTTGGTTGAAAGCACAGAATACCAGGAAGATGTTTACATGTGCTTTATTGACTATGCTAACGAATTTGACTGTGGGGATCTTAACAAACTATAGAGAGTCTTGAGATGAATGAGAATTCCAGAATAGTATATTGTGCTATTGTGGATAGCAGTAGGCAGTTTTGAGAACAGAACATGGGAATATGGCATGGCTTAAAACTAGGAAATGCATGTGTCAGGGTTGCATGCACTCACGATGCTTCTTGAATCTGTATGTTGAGCAAATCATCAGAGAAGTTGGCTTATATGAAGAAGAATGTGGTCTCAGGATTGGAGAAAGGCTTATGAACAACCCGAGACATACAGATGGCACAACGTTGCTTGCTGAAAGTGAGGACTTGAAGCACTTTCTTTTGAAGATCAAGGATTGCAACCTTTAGTATGGATTATAATTCAGTGTAAAGAAGGCCCAAATGGTCACACTGCCCTGGTAGGTAACATCACAGTAAATGGAGCAGAGATCGAAATTGTCCAGGATTTCATCTTGCTAGGTTCCACAATCAGTCTTGTGGAATCAGCAGTCAAGAGGTCAAAGAACACATCACATTGGATAACTGCTGCACGAGCCTTTTAAAAATGCGTTGAAACGCCATGGAGTTACTTTGAGGACTCAGCATGCACCTGATGTGAGAAAGGACATCTTCAATCGCCTCCTGTGATGGTGAAAGTTAGACTTTGAACAAGGAAGACCAAAGAAGAATCCATGTGTTTGGATTGTGCTGCTGGTGGTAAATCGTGAAAGTCCCATGGACGGCTAAGTGAATAAACCAGTCTGTCTGGATGAAGCACAGTCAGAAAGCTCCCTAGACTCAATGATGGTGAGACTTTGTCCCCTGCATTTCGAACACGTTGTAAAGGGAGAGACCAGTCCCTGGGTGACATCATGCTGGATAAAGGAGAGGAGAAGCAAAACAAGAGGATGGCTCTTTATGAGGTTGATGGACACAGTGGCTGGAAAAATGTGCTCCACTGTAAGAACAATTGTGAGGATGATGCAGGGATGGGCAGTGCTTCCTTATGTTGTACATAAGGTTGCTTTGAATTAGAACCGACTCTATGGCATCCAGCACCAATTTGTACAGGTTTGCTTTATCCTTGCTGCAAATGTAACCATGCATGTGACTGTACAGGAGGAATAGCCTGGTAATTTCCTTTTGTGTTGTTAGGTGCTCTTTTTAGACACCACCAAACTCCTTGAGGCAATGAGATTCTGGGCCTGCAAGATCCGAACCATTGTCTCCAGGGACCCAGAGAGCTATTGGCACTAGTAAAGATTATGCTGTCCATCTTCTTGAGTAGTGACTGGGACATTACATGCTCATGAGCAGCCATCGAAGGTGTAATCATTGATCTTCTCCTGTCCAGAGGAGGAAAAAGAGCAAGAAAAGTTGAAAGTCATATGGAAATGATTAGTCCAATGGTCTTCTCAAACATCAATCTCCATAACCCTGAGACCAGAAGAATTGGATGGTGCCCAGCTACCACCACCAACTGCACTGAAAAGGATTCTATCAGGAGGTCCAGGATAGAGTGGGAGAAAAGTGGGGAAGAAAACTCAAAGTCATCAAAGAGACTTAGGCTCACTGTTTGGAAAAGAGATAGGTGGGACTTCTGAGACGATGTCCTCCATTCAGCCTTTTGGTCAGGAACTAAATTCACCTTTGTAATAAAATAATCAGACATTCAAGGTCACAGGTGTGGTATCTACCCAGGAACAAACCTCAAATGGTTAGTGACAAAGGAGGAAAGGAAACAGGAAACACAGGAAGAATGCAGAATGGGGACTGGTACACAGAGGGTTTGTGATAGATGAGGTGAAACAAAGTGGGTATGAGTTGCTGCTTGGGAAATTGATCTAGCTAGCTGTTCTGTAAACCTAATTCAGAACAAAAAGTTTTAGATAGGGACGCCATTCAAACCTCGTGTGAGTGGTCTCCTTCATCTTGTTGATGACTCTATATCTTTGTGTTGTCTCTGCATCTTTTAAGACTTAATAAATGTTCTCATTAAAATTTTTGAAAAGTTTAAAAACAAAGACTATGCCTCTATTCCCAGCGCCTTTGTGTTCACTACACACGGGGACTGATTTGTGGATTTGCAGCACTGGATTTTGACCTTTAAGGAAGGAGTTGAGTACAGTCAGCCTCTGCTTCAGCCAAAGGAAGCTCCGTCAGAGCTCTTGCTCCAGTCCCTTTCTGGGGCCATGACTGGGAGGCAGAGGACTGAGGAAGAAGCTCTTTACACCAGTGTTGATGAGCGCAAATCAATGAGCTGCTTATGTCCAAGTCAGCAGGCAGGAGACACACAGTTGTAAGAACTTAGTTAATGAGAAACCTATGCCAGGTCTACAGCTACTGGAAACTCCTCCTCTCCACCCCCACCACCATTAAATTGTGGTAAAAAGATCATTCGAAAAATTACCTTTTAAACCATTTCTATTTTCGTGAACATTGTCCTGTGAATTAGACGAAGGCTGACTGGGAAGACTAGAATTTCCCATCCAACATTTCCATTTCAGCACATTTTAAGGGTATGATTCTGTAGTGTTCATTACACTCGCCGAGGCGGGAAGCCATCACCACTCTCCAGTTCTCAAACCGCTGTTCAATGCAGAACCACCGTACCACCAAGACTCTGCCACGATCTGTTTGTCAAAGCGTTTCCGTCAGTGCAAAGAGAAACTCAGCCTCGCTTGAATAACAGCTCTCCTTTCCCCGTGCCTGTCTGCTTCTGCAACCACCGAATAACCAAAGTCTCTATGCTTGTTCGGAATGTTTCTGATAACGGGGGAATGCAATCTGTGACCTTAGTGATTGATTGTGCTCACTCCTCATAATACATTCTAGGTTCATCCATGTTGTAGCGTGTGCCAGGACTTCATTGCTCTTTAAAGGTGAATGATATTGTGTTGGCTATATGGGTGAACTTTTGTTTCTCTACTCATCTGTTGGTGGATGCGGGATGTTTCCTATGGAAAGTAGTGCTGCAGGGATCATTGGTGCACAGTAGAAACTCTTTTGAACCTACTTAAAATAGAACCATGATGACTGTTTGCTTTTTAAAAGTTTTGTTGACATATGATTCATGTACCATACAATTCATTAGTTTAAATATATTAAAAAGAAATACGCAATCATCACCACAATTGATTTTCTTCATTCTTACACCCATTATTAATAGCTTCCTGACCTCCCCTACCATAAGGAGATGATTTAATCTGAGGAACTATTAATCCAGGTATGGTTTCTATAGACTGACCCTGGATCTCATCTCAAGAAAGGCATATAAAAATAAACAACAATGACAACAAAATAAACACAGAGACATCTCAATCCAAGAGAAAGCAGAAAATCACAGAAATTAGAATGAATCTAAAATCAGTAGGAAGGGAAAGCACACGGTAGGTAATATGTTAAATTGTAGTCTAACTACATCTGCAGAAATCCCTTTTCCAATACACAGTGTCTGAGGGCAAGACTACTTGCTTCTCTGGTCATGACTTGAGGGAATTCAACGGAGATTTAACTCCCCCAGCACTGCTGCACATGGATTTTGGCCTTCTCATTGTCATTCATAGCCTTCTGCCAAATGTATGCTCAGAAGAGGCAGCACTATGAGCTTGCTGAGAAGTAATTTAAATAACCTTTATGAGAGGTCATGCTAATAATAGTATCATTAATCTAGTCAATGTTAGAGAATTTACTCTGAATGATAAAGAAAGTATTATGAATGATGGAGAATGATAGAGAAAGTATTATTGAAAAAAGGAAACCATACATCTTTAAAGACTAAAACACATGGGGATTTTCACTCATACAGGTTCAGTAACTTAACCAAACAGTCCTACTTACAAAAGCAATGAGGGTTAGACATCAGGCAAACATTTCAATAGAGCTCAGTCCCTAAGGCAAGCTACTGTCCATCACAAAGGGCACAAGAAGCATGACAATGACTAAAATAAGGTCCTCTGTAAATGGCCAAGGATTGGGAACAGCTTCTTAAAAGATGTGGCTGTTGTGGAAAGAGAGATGCTGCCACCAGGGACTTTTTGTCCTTAGTAGTAGTAATTGCAAAACTCTCTGTTCAGAAGAGCAGTGCTGCCTATGGTCTTCAGAGTGCTCCAGCAGGCCCCTCACAGCCCCAGTTGTAGAGCAGGCGCGTGTGACTTCCTCCCCTTCCTCCCCTCTCTGCAGCGACCCGTGAGTCATCATGGCACAGCCCACTCGACAGCAAGTGGGAGGACAGGAAAAGTCAAACCATGGAGTGGGCTTCTCAGCGGCCAGCGAGGTGGCTTCTGTCCTTTCACTCTGAGGGAGAGGGGGTTAGGTGTCAACCTGAAGGTCTTGTCACTATTTCTGTGGTGAATAATGGGTTTTCCAGGCCTTCAGACTCTAGGGGCGATACCCTACCGGCCTCCCACCCTCTGGCTTCTCTGGATCAAAAGAAGGTTTCTCACCAGGGCCCTGTTTCCCTGCAGAAGGTCTGATTTGATTCTTTTCTACCCCAAAGGGGAAAGCAATCGAGTCAGACTCTCAGGTCCGTGCAGGCTCACAGTGAGGGATCTAGGATTTCCGAGGAGGTCGGTCCATCTTTACAGGAGCAGGAGAGTCTCCTCTTCCTCCAGGGAGTGGCTGGTGAGGTAACACATTTTGTTTTGGATTTTGGTGTCTGAGCAGTTAGGAGAAAATCGCATTATGGTGGAGTCAGAGAGAATGACTGCGAGGCTTCCTCTTACATCCTTTGGACGTGTTGTCAGGAAAGAACAGTCAGTCCCTGGAGAAGGATGTCATGCTTGGTAAAACGGATGGGCAGTGAAAAAGGGGAAGGCCCTTTATGAGATGGACAGACACCAAGGCGGCCACAATGGGCTCCAGCATAGGTCCGAGTGGGTCCTTCTGCTGTCCAACGGTGGTTTTGGGCTGGAACCCACTCCATGGCACTATCAACAGCAACAAGAAGTCAGGGGCGCCAGGCACTCTTTTTCTTTTTTAAAAAGCAGTTTTATGAACACTCCATTCACATATCAAATGATTCAGTACTTTAATCACATTAAGAAGAGTTGTACAGTCATTACCACAATCGATTTTAGAACTTGTCTTCTTCCTTGTACTCATCGTTATCTGTGTGACGCTTATTGTTCTTGTCACGATTTTAAATTGTGGCAAAAATGTACACAACAATTGGAATTCTCCAATTCAACAACTTCTACATGTATCATTCAGTGTCATTGGTTATACTCTTCTTGTCTGGCAACCATTATTGATATCTTTTCCCAACTTATCCCACTTACACACACTCAATGCTCCCTAAGCAAAGTGTCTTCTTCCTTCACCCATGTTAACCATTGGTCAACTTCGGTTTCTTTCTTTCTCTTTTTTAGTAGTTTTCTAGATATAAAGTTCACATATCATGCCCTTCCATGGTCAGGCCACTTTTCAAAAGAGTTGCGTATACATCATCGCAATCCAGTCTGGGTCTCCCTCTGCATTCATTGTTCGCGCCTCGATTCCTCCCACTCTCCCTGCCGGCCTTCCTTGAGAAACCATGGTATCAGTGACTCTCTCTATGCATCTCCTCCTGTGCTTCCTAACCCAGGACCATTGGCAGAAGCAATAAAAAACAAAAACTAAATTGAAACAGAAAGAAGAAAAAAAGAAATAGCAGTCACAATCTAAAGAGAACAATAAAGAGCAATATTAGAATACCCTTTCTTAAGTTGGACTTCCACAGCACTGGTGCTCTGCTGGTTACACACCATTACTATTTGTTTTGTTGTCTTTGCTGGTGGCAAGACCATTTGCCATCTTATGGAGGAAGGAAATAGTGTTGGGAAGTTTAAATCACTACCGACACAGTGGAAGGGAGCTTAGCTGCAACTGAATACTAGGCATCTGGTCTTCACCATGCTTCTGCCCTGTTTGGCCATTTTGAATATCTCTAGATGAAATAGCCATTGTACACGGACCATGCTGCTGCTGGTCACAGAGTATCCAATGATCCACTGAAGGTTGGCTGAGCCCTTGCTTGATGAGAACTCCTGGGACACCAATCAGAACATGGTTATCTTCAGGGATGTCCTGAAGGATCCACAAAGATGAAGGGCCTGGAAATTGGGGGGCGGGGGGGGGGGAGGTCCAAGGTAAGCAATGGAAGGAGAAAGGCCCAGAGAATGGAGTGTCCTTGTTGCAGACACAGTGGTGTCCTCCACACAGGGGGGTGTCTGAGGGTGGGGTAGGGTTGCTGTCTGCCTTCAGTACTCAGCACGATGAAGTGGGGTGGGGGGGCCCCCTTGATCAGTTCAGAGACTCAGCTGATTGCTCTTCTCTTCCGGATGCCCTTTGGTGAAAGCCTACTTTACAATGTGGACTACCTGGTGCCAACATCAGTGAAGGCCTTGACTCCTGGTTGAGAGATTGGCAGAGGAGACTGGGAAGACAGACATGAAGACCTGCTTTGGAAAGGTCATTGTCTTGAAGACCCAGTGGAGCAGCAATCCTGTGCACACAGAGGGGTTTGCCAGGGTTCAGAATCCACACACCATCCCCTAGCAATGGCAGCTTCAAGCATTGTGACAAATGTCCTCTTTCATGAAGGCCTTCCCCAGGGCCACAACAGAGGGAGATGTCCCTCCTTGGGTCCCTAGATCCGCTCATGATTTGTGTGTAATCACAGGGCACCACAGATGGCATCTGCTCAGTTCTGCGATGTACTTGTCTTTCTTGGACACGATTGGCAGTATAACTAATTCCGTAGGAGTGGTAGAGGAGCTAGGAGTCCTCAGAGCCAACTCAAACAGCAGAGATGGCACCATTTTTGACTTCTGCCTTTCACCTCTCCTCGTCCTGCTGTTCTCCCTGCCCCCCCCCTCCCCCCCCCACACACACACAACACAGCATTCAAGCACTGGAGTCTGGCAGAAAAGAAAAGCATTTCACATCTGGGCACACAGAGACCTGCCAAGAAGAGATACTAACCTGAAACAGTTTGAGGACCAATCGTGTAGAGGACATTTGAATCTCCAAGGGTTTGATGATGCTTTTGTAGGACTTTTGGTCTGTCAGATGAAAAGGACGAAGAATGTAAACTTAGATGGTGCCTTTAATTAGAAGAAAATTGTGTTGCAGACTCCTGAGATCCACCATGTCTTTTGACAATTTTCCCTTAATTTTCATTCGCAGGGATTCTTTTCACTTGTTATATCAAGAAAACTGCATCTCAATAAGCTACTGACATGTCTGGGCTCAGACCTTGCAGTCCTCAACAAAGCCTTTCAAAGCATCGGCTCGGGTGCGGGGTAAACTGGGGTACCACTCTCCACCCCTCTGCTCAATCATTGCCATCACAGGGAACCCCTGGCTGTTTCCAAAGTGGTAACTGTTTACAGGAGTAGACAATCCAGTGCTTTTCTCCCTCAGGGCAGCTGGTGGTTTCGAACTGTGAACCTTTCAGGTCCCAGGCCAACTTGTGCCACTACGTTCCCAGGGTTCTCATAGCTCACTGAGTCCCAAGTATGTAATCCATTGGTCAGTTCCTCATCCCCAAACTCCACGCTTGGTTATAGTGAAGGGCGAATTAGAAAAATAATGTTGTATGGCTGGCACAGCCTCTGGTACATGACAGGCACTGGAGGAGTTGACAGTTTTTATCACATCGTCCATCCTTGGACACTGGATCTCATTCAGGCAGGCCAGACACACAGCTTATATCAAAGGTTTCCTGTGCAGCAGAGTAGCCTTCCATAGGTTGGCAGCAGAGAGAGAGGTTCATGCCAGGTCCACCAGGCTGAGCCAACAGAGTTTGACCATGGCCTCTCATGGCATGGGCTCTCCAGTGCTTATTGAGCCAATTGGAAGTGACGTTTGGACTGTACCATTCAAGAGACATCACATTTTCAAGAAAAGCAACCCCACCCCACCCCATCCCCCTTGTATCTGACTACAGGGTGTGGTACATCCCCTCTGGGGACCGAGTTGGACGTAGCTCTGGCCTGTTGTCCACATCCGATGGAGGGAAAGGTGGCCTGAACAGAGATTTGGTACAGGGGGTTCCCCCTGAAGAGAGGACCGTGGGCTTCACAGATGGGGGTTCTGAGAAATGAGAAGCCCTTTGCTCTGTGGTTAGTCTAGTAATGTCCAGCAAGACAAAGATTGGTCCCTGGGGACTCTCTCTCTCATCATAGCCTCCTTCCTGTCAATCCTCTCCAAGTAGGAAGGCCACAGCAAGGCCATCACACAGAAGAGCAGAGAGGAACAGGAAGTGAGAAGCACTCTCTGTGGTCACCCGACACCACACTTCACACCTCCAGGTTGGGGTGCTGCCTCACCGAACTCACAGATCACTTTCCATCAGGCTTACATTGAGGGGCTACTGCCGCGCACAAAAGACTCATGGAATTTATGGTTAGAACACACCAGCCCTTATAAAATTTAGAAGCACTAAGCACCCCCGCATTATCCTAAACACTTTATTTTAATTTTCAGGTTACAATTCAGTCCAATAACTTATCTTTAGCGAGTGCCCAAGATGTGACACAATAGCATAAAATCTTTACTTAGACCTTCTGAGAGCGTTCTATTCCCTCATGTGATCGGTGAAGAAAACCTTGTCCCGGCTCACAGAGATTAGGAATGGAAGGAAAGGGATCTGAAATCATCGGGTCATTTCCAAAGTCCGTCCTCACCTCAGTCCTCCACACTGCCCACCACGAACCGCAACGGCCACGGGGAAGCAAGATAACCCAGCACCTCTTGGTCAGCAGTCTGATCACTCATGAGTGAAAAGATGTCTGCTGAATGAGCTACTCAACTGTCTCATAGATCAGAGCTGGACAGGACACAGACCTTCTGTAGACATTATGACACAGTTCTACTGGAGTGTAGTACAAAGTGAACTATTCCATTTCTACTGTAGTAGTTGTATGCTTAAAAAAGAAACAGACAGCTTAGCATTTCAGTTAACATCATAAAGACGAAATATTTAAAGGGTGGGGTTTTTAATGAACTGAATTTCATTTGGACTCATTGTAACTGACAGAGATATAGCAAAATTCTATTTCCATGAAAATGATAAAATAAATTTACTGGTAGCATATGTATCTGTATCTGTCTCTGGCAGCAGAGCATGTGGTTATGCAGAGCAGTGTAAGTGAAATAGAAGTGGCGCATTAGTGACTAGATTCAGATGGACATACCCAGGCTTC
This sequence comes from Nesogale talazaci, assembly GCA_004026705.1. Taxonomy (NCBI): domain Eukaryota; kingdom Metazoa; phylum Chordata; class Mammalia; order Afrosoricida; family Tenrecidae; genus Nesogale; species Nesogale talazaci. The sequence goes on along the minus strand of PVJH01011267.1, from coordinate 36,673 downwards.
TGAAACATAGGCCAGTATGTTGTGTTTTCTAAGTGCTGTTTGAAAAATGGAATATCCTACAGCTTTCCTATATTTTCTCTGGGGGAGTGATTTTCTAAAATACAGAAAAATCATCCAAGCAGCAAACAAACACAACAACCAAATCATGCATAATGCCACTGCCCAAAGGCTTCAGATTTTTAATTTATACAGTTTTATGTTTTACTTTGGTTTTAGTCATAATCTTGAACAGGGTGATTTCACACTGAAAGAAGTTTAGAATTCGCTGTCCTAAAAATTTCTGTGGTGGTCTCGATTGACACAGCAATTATACAGTCATTTGGAGAGAAACGATGTCTTCACAATTGTGCATACTATGCATAACTATGGTATAGCTCTTCAGTAGGCTATCGTTCCCTTATTTCATATTTAATAACTTTTTCTATAGTAGTGGTGATAGTTAGATTTTTGTGTTGACGTGGCCGGGGCGGGGTTCTCAGCAGCTTAGAAGTAATAATTCATGATGGAATGAAACAATCGATTCAACTCTGTGAACAGCTGGCAGCCGTGGTGGAATGCAGCCCCCGTGACTGGTTCATAACCCTGACGCCTTTGGAAGAAAGACTCCCAGAAGATGCAACCCGCTCCTTTGAAAGCAGACTCTGTGGGGAAACTTTCCTCCTGCTGACTCTGGACCCTGCCTCGGGGTCATTGACCTCCTGTCATAGTGCCTGCGAGTTTCTGAGGCTGTCACTCCTCATGGCAGTGGTTCTCAACCGTCCTAATGCCATGACCTTTGAACCCAGTGCCTCCTGCTGTGGGCCAGCAAAGCGTCACATCATTGCATTTCAAGTGCAAATCTTAGCTGTCTCGATGTAACTGTTTGGATTTGTGAGTACTGAGGTGGAGGTTTTCGAGTCTAGGTTTACAATAATGATTTTCACGGGCTCTCCTTTTCAGTGTGGCATTCTTTTAAGGATCAAGGTTATGCCATGAGATGGCTAGATTTTCATCTTTACTCTTAGAAAACCTGTACAAACTGGATTTACTTGGTAGAGTTCAGCTTTTAGAACAACCTAGCCTGGTGTCTTCTAAGGGATGTGACTGCCTCTAATGCTTTTTTTTTCCCCTTTATGACCAGTCATTGGTGTGACCTTTCTGTTTGTTCTTGAACTTGTTACAGTACTATTTTACTCTAGGAAATGGTCCATTTCCCTTCAGATTTGAAGTTGCTCCTTGGTTGTGTATATCTTATGTCTTTCGGGTTATCCCTCTTATAAAAATTTGTGTTTTTTTTTAGTTTTTTTTTTTGCATGTTCTCATCTTGCTTTTTAAAAACTTTGAGATACATGTTGGGTTCACATGTTACGGATCCTATTTCCTATTCATTTTGCCTATAATACAGGCTCTATAATACAGGTTCTATAATACAGGCTCATTTTGAAATTGTTTACCTCATTGCAAAGCAAGACATCTTATTTACTTCAGTAATGTTTTTGGAAGTCTTACCACAGTCATAGTGAAAGATTTTGAGAGCAAAGATGTCATTTGTGCATGCAGGCAATTGTAGCTGAATGGAGATTAAGGTGGCCTTTTTGACCACGACCCAGGTGGTGTCTAACAGTGGCACGATGGGATCTGCACGGGAGAATCCTTCTGTTTCGATGAAAGTACTTGGGCTGCGTCATCTACGTATTGAGTAATTACAGCTGGAAGTAAGATGTCGGTTTCTCCTTTGGTGTCTTTTCCCTTGAACTGCTGTTTCACAATCCTTTGGCCTATCATGAATTTGATTTCCTTTTCAGGAACAAGAAACTGCTTGCATTTCACTCAAATTTTAAGAAATATTCAAATTGATATAATATTGTTTCGATAGAAAGCTAAAAGTGTTCAAAGTTTTAAATGCAGAAGTACTCTGCATCCATCTTAATTATAATCATGATCTTAGGGTATACATGCTTAAATTATGAAAATAAGTTGAAGAGACTTTATTACTTTTTAATCCACTGTATACAAAATTAGTCATGATACTTAGAAAACAGTTCTTTAAGAAATTGAAATCTAGAAAGGGGGAAACAATTTCAGACATCTATATATAACCTCCTTTCTGGGGTATGGACAACAGGGAATTGAGTGAAGGGATACATTGGACAATGCACGATATGAAAAAGTAATAGCAATAGGCTGAGCCCTGGTGGTGTAGTGGGACTGTGGCCCACTGGCTTGGTGGTTCAAATCCAGCAGCAGCTATCCAGGAGCAAGGCTGGGCCTCCCACTCCCACCAGAGGGCAATGATGCCCCCCTCAAAAGTAATAACAATTTGCAAATTATTAAGGGTTCATGTGGGTGGTGGTGGGGGTAGGGAAGGGAAATATGGGGAACTGGTACTGGGGGGCTAAATGGAGGAAGGATATTTTCAGAGTGTGCAACAAGTGTGCAAATGTAGTCTGCATACAATTGATGTATGTATGGATTGTGATGGGAGTTGTATGAGCCCCCAGTAAAATGATTTATATAAAAAAAGGAGGGCTGAGCCCCGGTGGCGTAAGTGGTTGAGTGCGGGACTGTAGCCCGCGGGCTTGGCTGTTCACATCCAGTGGCGGCTCTCAGGAGCAGCACTGGGTAGTGCCCACGACCACCAGAGGCAGTGATGCCCCCCCCCCCCGAAAAAAAAACCCCAAAAAACAAAAAAAGAAAGAGGGGGAAAGAGGAGCTTATACTAAGGGCTCAAGTAGAAAATATTTGGAAATGAATATGGCAACATGTATACAAATATGCTTGATACAGATGATGTTATTGAATGTTATAAGAGCTGTAAGAGCCCCCAATAAAATCATTGGGAAAGAGAAGAAATTGAAATCTAATCCTAGTCTAGTCAAAACTACAGTAGACTTTTAGACTATGATAAAAATTCTCAAGATTTGAACTCAACACTCATAATAAGATAAGGAAAACTTGAGTTGTACTTAAAAAATACTTTCCAAACATATTTATTTGTATTTAAAATATAACCAAAGAACTTTATATGAATTATGTTATAGCTAGATTTGTTGTGCCAACATGACCAGTGAACACATGTGAGATTAATTGAAGGGTGGAGCTATAAATGGCTCTGCAAACCTCGCCTTTCTCTCTCTTGCGTCTTCAGACCAGTGTGCGGCCACCTGTCTTGCTTGCCCTGTGCCTCCATTTGCAAGCTACACTAGCTGTGGGACACCTAATCCGTGGATTGTGTCACTGTAAGCTGAGGTTCCTTCAAGCCCTGCTTCACCACGCTACTGGATTATACATCTCTTGAGCTGGGGATTACCAGGCCCTGTCATCATGCTGACTGGTGGTATCCTGCCTTGCTGTTTGCTGCCTGTGGCTGGATACCCTGAATTGCTCGACAGAGGACTACCTGGTGGACCTCAAGACTCCAAGGACTGCCAGTGTATCAGCTATGAGTTGCATGCAAGTGAGTTGCACCAAGCCATTTGTACTGCTTTGTTAGATATATTTCTATATAAATACATATAAAATTATTTGTTTCCTGGTTTTGTTTCTTTAGAGAACCTTGTCTAACACAAATTAATTCCCAGTTGGAAATTTTTATGCATTTAACTATTTCCTATTTATAAAAATACTACTTTTATTGTGTGCATTACAGGTCATTTGAGAATACAGAAAAACAGAAAGAAGAAAGTAAATTTTGTATAACTAGCGTTAATTTTGAAAAGGTCTTGGGAGCAACTTCTCTTTTGCAGGAGGATAAATGGACTAACTTGTGATTCATTTCTTGACTTAGACAAAGGCAAACCTTTGGGTGAAGTGATGTGAAGAGGCACACAGCCCAGCATGGACAGGATTTCCCTTAAGGTCATCCCCTACTACCCCTTTCCCTGGCCTCTGTCAATTCCATGTCTGACATTACTTTTTTTCCTGGCTCATTTGAACTTTAGCAGGCCCCTGTTGAGTTGCTCTAGACTTTGGGCCAGTCTGCTCAAGTTTAATGCCAGCTTTTCCACCTACCATCAGTGAGATTTTAGGGGAATGTTTTGTCTTCTGGTGTTTCTGTCTTTAAGATAAGCCTGTTAGTAGCACCTATGGTGAATTTATTGATGGATTTCAGTTTTTCCCCACTCTCCTGTAGTAGTGTTATACCTCTACTTCTTGACTTAGTCTCATGGCGGCAGAGTGTATTCTTGACTTTGCACTTAGCCATTTGTCTTGCTTTGGATAATAAGATGTTGGTGTACCCGAGACATGCAAAGACCTGAAGCAAGAGGTTGAGCTTATCTTCTTGTTATTCTACCATCACCATTAGAAGCACATGCCCCAGTGTCCTGCTGTGCTCAACAGACACTGGGGAGCACCTGAACTTGAATTAGGGTGGGTCCAACTGAGCCAGTCCATTGTTGCCCAGTCATTCTGACACACAGTGACTCCACGTGTGCATAGCAACATGTTCACAGCTCTGAGTGTTCAGACCTGTGGTTGTCTCTCGGTGGGTTCAGACTGCCGACCTTGGGGCGAGTGGTAGAACACTTGACTGTGTGCACCACGTCTCCTTAGATGAATGCTTCCAGACCTCAGGTACATGAGCAAGAAATGCTTGTTTCATAAACTACTGTGTTTCCAGATGGTTTGTTCTATGTCATTTCTGTAATAATAGCTGACTAAAGTCTTCAAAGCACAGGGTCGTTGTAAGGATAAAATTAGGCGCTATGTGTGAAGTTGGTTATACTTCTTTGTGTCATATACAAAAAGGAATTTACACCAAGAAATGGCTTGCATAGTTGTAGAAATAGGTAAGTCCAGTCTGGCTCACATATGTCTTCTCCTGAATCCTGGAAGCTACCAGCAGGAAGCAAGATGATAAAGCAGAGATAGCAGGAGGCACAGATTGGTGGATTCAGAGGTCTGGAGTCAGTCAAATGGATCCACCATCAGGAGTCTGCTCATGGTTCCTGGAATTGGCAGGTAGTGCAATGGGACATTGAGGAATCCGATGAAGCCCCAGCTCCTGCAGAAAGAAGGGCCAAAGAGATTTCATCTCTCCTTCATCTTTCTCTGCCTTAAATAAAAAGTCTTATGATACCAAAGATGTGTCATCAGGCTGAGATACAATTGGTAGGTTGAACTCTTACCCAGGAGTGTCTGGTTGAAATAATTCCCATGTTCGTCTGGGTAGACTAGAGAAAGAAATCCAGAGATACTCATATGTGTGTAAGAGAGAGTTTTATATCAGAGTAATTATATATTAAGAAAACACCCCAACCAAGTCCAGATCAAGTCCATAAGTCCAATATTAGCCCATATGTCTGATACCAGTCAATAGATTCTTCTTTAGATTCAGGCAACACACAAAATGATGCTGAATGCAGGAAGATCACAGTCCAGTGGATGGAAATTCTTGTGGATCCAGTGGTGGTATAAGCATCTCAGTGCTGGCCTGGGACTCCATGTGGCTCTTCCAGTTCCAGTGCTCCGGTTCCATCAGCATGGTTCCATGTGGTTTGTCATCAGACACGTGATGCGGACAGAGAGAGTGTGTGTCCAGGGAGGAAAACAGGAGCTCCCAGAAACTCCAGGAGATGGCCATGCTCACACAGGGCCATTATTGGCTATGACCTGAGTGAAAATCCAGACTCCACCCCTTCACTCAAGTTGACAGGAGATTACGAAACTGCCACAACCCCTAACCATCATGTACTTACAGTGGTTATCAACCTTCTTAATACAGTTAATACAGTTCCTCATGTTGCAGTGACCCCCCCCAACCATAAAATTTTGTTCCTTGCTACTTCATAAGTATAATTTTACTGCTGTTATGAATTGGGTGAGCCGTGTGAAAAGGTCATTTGTTCCCCAAAGGGGTTGCAACCCATAAGTTGAGAACCACTGGATTAGAGAGTCTCATCTTTCTCCCAGTAAGTGAATGACTGACCTTTCTGTTGGCTCAAGTCACAGCCATGCCACCCCTGGGGGTCCTTACTTGCCTGGGAGCGGAGGCGTATGATGAGCTGCTGTGAGGCTGGACCATTTCAGCAGAGCTTTCTGATGGGGTCCTCTGGGAAGAAAAGCCTAGGCACCAGTCAGTGACTACCCGGTGGGCCACAACAGAACAGCGTGGGCATGGCTCAGGCACAGCAGAGTTTCTTTCCCTTGTGCATGGGGTTGCAGGAGCTGGAGGCCACCATGACAGCTGCTCACAACCACCATCACTATGTAGGACGAGACCTTGAGGAAACAGCGATTCTCACACACCTAGGTCAATGGGCAAATACCAGTTTTTCTGAATTCATCTGCAGCCTCCATTCCTCTCCTCTTTTTCTGAACTGAAACCTTTTGGGTTTTCCTCTGGGCAGCGATGTGGGACCTGGAACCAGACTGCTCCAGTTCTTCGCCTTCCTCACCTACCAGGTAGGTGGCCTGGCACAATGAGGTGGCTGGCTGGTGGCAGTTCAGTTGCCCATCTGTAAAAGGGACATGATGCGATTTCCTACCTAATGAGCATTTTGGCAGAGCAGCTGAGGGATTAATGAGTTTTGAACAGTGGTCTCACCCAGTAATAATATACTGTATTTGTAATAGTCAGCAAGTTTGTTCTCTGAAAAAACTCTAGATTTTCTCTCCAAGAGGGCTACTTTGACCAAGTCATGGAAGGATGGTCCCAATGTGTGGGGGAATAAGCAGGCATCTTTTGTTTTCATTAGTGTTGTCATAGTTAGGTACCATAGACTCTGGTCTGACCCATAGTGACTGTGTTAGGCAGAGTTCTCTAGAGAAGCAAAGCTAGGACACTATGAATATGTACACACATATATATATATATAGTTTATGGCTATGTATGTTTATACAGTGATAAGGAATATTACAACTAACTAGCTCACACAGCAGTACAGAGGGCTCAGCTCAACTCTCTTCGGTGGAATAGTTCATGTACGGGGCATGCTTCCACTCACATGGGCTGCCGGTCAAGGAAAGCAGACAGCGGAATCTCCTCTCAGACAAAACCGGGTGGGTCAGCAACAGTCAGTAACTCAGGAGCTTATCAAGGCAGGTCCCATGGGATCTCAAAGGGCACTGATGCACTGTGACAGAACCCACCCGCCTCAAGCTCCAGTCAGGTATGCACAGCAGTGTGACAGAACAGGTCTCGAGGGAGCCTCGAGTTCTAGTGACATGTTCCATAGGTTGGCTTGGCCAACAGGTAATGCAGCTCACAGGTTGAGGCAGAGAACCAGCTAACACAGCAGCACGCTGGTCCGATCACCAGGGAGCAAGAGAGATATTGGTTGTCGGCTCCTTCATTTCTCTCAGTTGTCCTTTCATCAAACCTTGACCTGATCAAACTCTGTCCACATGTTCCACTTGGCCCGGATGGCACAAGAAATCTAACTCTGCACACCAGAACGAAACCCTGTCTCATCTTGTGTCATCCTCACAACGGTTGCTTTCTTTGAGTCTATAATTGCAGCCCTATATCCACCATCTCATCGTAGGCCTTTCTCTTTTTCACCATCCCTCTACTTTACCAAGCATGATGTCCTTCTCCGGGGACTGGTCTCTCCTAACAACTTGGTCAAAGTATGTAAGATGAAGTCTCGCCATTCTTGCCTGTAAGAATCACTCAACCGTACTTCTTCCAAGTCAGGTCAGTCTGACCTTTTAGCAGTCTATGGGATCTTAGATATTCTTGGCCAGAGCATGAGGCAAATACGGTGATGCTTCTTCTGTCTTACTTATCCAAAGTCCAACGTTCACATGCGAGTGAGGCAATGGAAAAATACTGTGGCTCGAGTCAGGTGCACCTCAGTCCTAAAAGTAACATTACAATTATTCAAAATTGAGCCGTTTGGTCATGTAGTGTCTATAAAATGAACCTTGGGGAAAGGCACTTCATCACACACGTGAAATCAGGGCCACACTCATCTTTTCAAACCCCCCCCCCCCCAACACACACAAAGCAACCTGTTTAGTTACGCTCACAAGCAATGTGAGAGATGCACTTGCCGGGTTATGCTTATTGCTAAAAAGAAGCAGGGCCTTTTAAAATAAAAATTCTAAACACATGGCTCCTGGTGAAGAACAGGGCATCTGCTGCAGGACAAAGTGGGCATCGGTGCATACTTGTAAATGTTGGTGAACATGTCAAGGTTAAGCCTTAATCCTGGAAGAGCTTTAGATATGATGGGCCCTCAAAAAGTTCATGGAAAAGTGGAACCAAAAAGTGATGAAAATTTCCCATAAATTTTGACGCCTCCGGTTGAGCCCTGGTGGCGTAGTGGTTGTGTGCACAACTGCGGCCTCCAGGGTTGACCGTTCAAATCCAGCAGCGGCTCTCCAGGAGTAAGGCTGGGCTTCCTACTCCCACCAGTGCAGTGATGCCACACAAAAAAATTTCTTTTTTGATGCCTCCATCTTTGTTTGCTGGTTTAAAGGGCCTTTCCTAGGTAAGAAGGGGACAGCAGGGCTGGCTCCCTGATTGCGTGATCCCTGCACAGGTACCACAGCCAGAGGGGTCCCAAGCTTGATTTCAGACCTGTTGCTGCCACCTTAAAATTCTTAACCATTTTTGGCAAAGGGCCGCATAGCTTCATTTTGTCATGAGTTCTGAACATGACGGGGCTGCTCGGAGCTCTTAGCTACAAGTGGTCAATTGGTTTTGTGAAGATCAGACTCAAAGGATGTTTCAAAACCATGTGGGCAGTTACACAATCTGCTTAACTTCTGGGTGTCTCATGCTATTTCAAGTAAAACACAACTGACAGGTTCCCTTTGGCTGTGGAGGCAAAGGGTGTGTTATTCTTGTCCAGGAATTTGGGTGCCCATCCTTGATTTTCATGCACGGATGTTAATCATGGCAACTCTGAAAGTGAAGGCAGTCTACTTTTGGATCCTCTGAAGCACAGCAAAATGTCTCTAGAGAGAAAAGAGTTTCTCATGATATATATTTAATTATGGGACCAAACGGATCCTAAAAGACATATAATAGAAAAGTTAACCCTAAGGAAAATGAGATGAGTGGGCTAAATGTCCCAAATTCATGTGTGTTTCCCCCTTTAATGGGAAACCAACTGTGGTGCTTAGATTTTATATCGACTTGACCCTGTGTGCAAGTGTAGGGGTGGAATGCAGCCTGCCAATCATGCCACAGTCTGATAATGCCTCCCTGGGGGTGTGGCCTTGTTATGAGAGAGTTTCCTGTCTGCCTGCCCTCTGCCTTCCTGACTGCTTGCATTCAGTGTCTGCCTCCAGGTACAGCTCCACGTGGGCCACTGACCTGGCAGCTGTTGGTACCCTGCCATGTCACCACTGACCCTGGATCCAGGGGACTCTGCACCCACTGGCCTGGGAACTTTCTGCTTCTCACTCCTCCTTTGTGCATCACCCAACCTGCAGTTATGTGAATCTGAAGAGGGTGCCGGCCACCAATACACACGGAGTTTAACTGGACCAGGTGGGGATGTTTTCTTGATTTACCATATTTTTCAAACCATGAGACGCATCTGACCATAAATTGCACTGTGTTTTAGAGCAGGAAAACAAGGAAAAAATATTCTGAACCAAATTATATCAGTATACTAAAATATTTGTTAAAATAAAGCAAAACATGGTAATATTTAACAGCATAAAGCTCAACGGTGGTGTTAAGAACCATCATCACTTTCATTAACAAATGAGAGGAGTGCTGTGCTGATCATGTGACCTGACATTGAGACTCCAGGAAGCAGGACTTCCTCTGAACACACAGCAACCCACAGCCTGCAAACAGCAGTGGACAGTAAGCAGATGCAGGGGATCATAAACAAACGTTCTGGGGGTACCACACCTTCAGACCATAAGACTCACCCTCATTTTTCTTCCACTTTGGGGGAAAGAAAGGTGCATCTTATGGTCTGACAAATATGGTAAAAATTACTTCTTCAAACAAAGTTTCTTCTTACACATATATGAGTGTCACTGTCTCCTTTCTCCCTCCCCCCTCAAACAACCCAGCCTAACACAACCAACAAAACAAAATTTCTAAAGTAAACTCCAGGGCAAGGCTGGGGGAGTTTCAGTTTTTCTACTGCACAGACGGGCTTCAGTCCACCACCGGAGTGGAGCAGAGTTTGGGCTGCACAGGTCATACCTGGGTCAGCTGCTGCCACTTCTTAAGTTAGACCTGGGTATGTTCCAAGCGAGTGAATGAGAGGAATCACATCTCTTCCATGTTTCTTAAAAAAATTCTTCATAAGATGGCCTTGGATCACCCTGTGTTCTTGAAAACAATATGTAAAGATGATATCTTGAGAGTCTACAAGAACAGCTGCCCAATCTTTCTGTGCAGTCCTCTCTGTCTTGAATTTAACTGGCCTGGTATCACAGTGTATCACCTTAGAAGTCATTGTTTTGATTTTTAAAAATCCCCAGGCTAACTCAGGAGCCTTGCTATTGTGTAGATGGCACGGTGATTCAAATCGTCAGCCACGTTGGTTGCATGAAGAAGAATGTGCCATCAGGATGCGATGCAGAGTAACAACCTGCAGTAGCAGATGACACAGCCTTGCGTACTGACAGTGAGGAGGACTTGAAGCACTTGCTGCTGAAGATCAAAGATGGCAGCCGTTAGTGCGGATTGCAACTCAATGTCGAGAAGACCCAACTCCTCACAACTGGTCCAACGGGTCACGTCATGGTCAATGGAGGAAAGATCGAAGTTGTCAAGGATTTCATCTTGCTTGGCTCCGCAATCCATACTCAGGGAAGCAGTAGTCAAGAGACGAAAGGACTCATGGCATTAGGGCAGTCTGCTGTGTAAGACCTCCTTGAAGTATTGGAAACAAGAATGTTACTTTGAAACCACAGAAGGAACGCAGAAGAAAAATCGATGCACTTGAATGAGGATGTTGGTGAAGAACGCTGAAAGTACCTTGGGCTATCGACAGAACAAAGAGATCTCTTAGAAGAAATGCAACCGGAATTCTCCTTAGAAGCCAGGACGGTGAGATTTTGCCCCGTGTCCTGTTATCAGGAAAGCTCCCTGGAGAAGGGCAACGTGCCTGCTAAAGTGGAGGGCAACAACACATAGGAGATTGACCCCGTGGGTTGCATCCATGGGCTCTAACGTAAGAACCATTGTGAGGATGGCGCAGGACTGGGCGGTGTTTGTTCTGCTGTGCAAAGAGATTCTGTGTGTCAGAACCAACTTGACGGCACCTACCATAGCCCTCGTAGTGCTATGGCTAGGTGTTGTTGGGTCATGAACCACACATCTGGGGCTTCAAAGCCATCAAATTCTGTGAGAGAAAGTCTGGGTGGCCTGATCTTGTAAAGCCTTGATAAACCTGAATAACCCTGGTTGGACATGGTTGCTGCGTGTTGGACTTGATGTGGTGGGAATGTTTAACCTTTTTCTTTTTGGTAAGGAGTGGAGGCAAGTATAGTACAGAAAGATCTTGTCTGCAGCAATCCATTGACTCCCAAAGACATATATGAACCCTTTTTGTTTGAAATAAGTGGACCGGAACCATACAGCAATACGTTTTTGACTTATCCTTGCATACACATTTTGCTTGTTCATCAGTTGATGGACAGTGGGGTCATTTTCTTCCATTGTGAACAATGCCACAGGGAGCATGGCCTATAAGTATCCTTTGTGTGTGTGTGTGTGTAAAAGAGAGAGAGAGAGAGAGAGAGAGAGAGAGAGAGAGAGAGAGAGAGAGATGAGGCTGGAGCCCCCAGAACCCTGGCTTGTAATCATGCCACCAGGGGACTCCAGAGCACAACAATCACACAACACCAGGGCTGAGCTCCATGCCAAGTTTGTACATGAGCTAGTTCAGTTAACCTGCTCCACCACCCAGCCCATGAGGCCCAGAGGATTTTGGTGCACTCAGTAGTAGAACTGAGAATCAACCCCATCAGTGTGGTTCCAGCTGTGGGTGTTTGCCCACACCCTGAGCCATATAGCCATTGCCTTGGGATTCTAAAGGAGATTCTAACTTCTTTGTGGCCAGGTCACCCACGCTGGCCCCTCTGTTGAGGGCTCAGACTCAAAGCAAGCCTATCTTGGCTGTCTGGAAGCATGGGTGGGAGCTCAGGCCACAAGGAAAGGGCACTGTGGGCAGAGGTACAGAAGCAGAAGGGAGCAATGCCATTTGAGGCGTGGAGGGGGCTGACAGGGTGGGAGTCTAGGCAGAGTGTGGACAGCTACTAAGGCTTTTTGGAAACTGGCTTCACTCAGTCTTTTCTTTGGGGAAGTGGGTGTTAGTGGTATTGTTAATTATTTATCTTGCTAAAAAAAGTAAGCTCAAAGCAGGGATATGAATGTCCAGTTCTGGTCCCAAGAGGGTAGCCTTGATTAGGAAGCAATTCCACCTGGAATTGTCAGCTCTCGCGAGACTTCTGCCAGCTGTCCTCACCGCTTGCTTCCCAAGTCTGCCCAAAGGTGGAAAAGCGGAAACTGGCATGGGAATATTCAGTTGTGCCTGAGAATATCACCTTGGGTGGGAAGCTAGTCCTGGGACCAGGTCTCGCGAGATCACTGAGTTTATCTGCAGTGCCCTGCCTCCTTGGAGGACTGCCTATCGCCCATTGTCCACAGCCACCGGGGCCTGTGTCCTTAGGGCCAAACTCAGGTCCCTCAGACCCTCTTTTTGCTTCATCCCCGACATCAGTGAGTGGTCACATTTTTTTTTTTGAAGAGAGCTGCATACAAAACAAGTGTTTTTTGTCAAGACTTGGTGGAAGTGGTGACGGCAGGTTTCGCTTTCAGTGGGATGTGCTCGTGCGCTGCCCGGAGAAACCCCCGCGGCCTCCCATGGTCTGCTGGCGCCCGGGCAGGATTTCCCCCACTTCTTTCTCATCTCCTCAGGGGCTTTCTCAGGACCCAAAACGACACAGCTCTCACTGGGATACGGGGGAGGAGGATGTCAGGTATGCTCTGAGTTCTTGGAAATCTCTATCAGAAGAACAACAACAATACAACACCACCAGCTCCCCCAAAAAGAACACACACAGTCTTGGGTAGGTTTGTGAAGTTCTTAAATAGATGGCATATCCCCCACCTCCAGTGCTCAAAATAGAACGTTTCAAAGGAAATGAAATGCGCGTATTGAAAAGCAGGCATGATCTGCTTCCTCTCAAACAGACACATGGCTAAAAGCAGCCCCCACCCTTATATGTCTCTATCTCGTGGTCATCCAGTGGACTCTCTCCCGCAGTGACCTGCAGTGATGGAACACAACTCCCCTTTATGGGTTTCGGAGACTAGAACTCTTCAGAAGAACAGAAAACCTTCTTTCTCCTGTAGAGTGGTTGATGGTTTCGAACTGCCGATCTTTTGGTTTGGGATCATTCAAAACTCCTTGGAATCCTGGTTTGGGAGGAGTTACAAAGCCTGGTGGCAACCATAACCAAAAGTCTGGGTCCATATCCACAGACGCTCCTATGCACAAGAGAGAGTTTTACATAAAGGGAAGTGTGCATTGTGAAAGCACTCCAACCCAGTGCTGCCCAACGCCCTAAGCCCAACATTTTTAGCCCATAAATCTGACACCGATCTACAAAGTCTTCCTCCATTTCACAAAACACATGCAGTGACACTGACTGCAGGAGGAAAGCTGAGTCAGTGAGCGTGTAAGCACCTCAGCACTGGCAGGGTCTCCACATGGCTGCTTCAGCACCCGGGGCTTCATCAGAGTAGGTCCTTGTGGCTTCTCAGGGATGTCTCTCAGGAAGTAAGCCTTGCCAGCTGAAGCAGGGAGCTGGCGACGGCAGGTGCGCCTTGGTCCGACCATCAGAAAGCAGACAAAAGATTGGCGGTTTGGACCCACCAGCTTCTCCTTGAGAGAAAGATGAGGAGTCTGTTCCAAAAAAAAGATCTTGACCACGAACCTTCCTTGGGGGCAGTTCCACTCTGTCACATGGGGGAGCCTCGTCGGAGCTGACGCACGGCACAGAATAGCAGTAACAGCATCGATTGTCTGGGGAGAAGTCCAGCCAGAGCACCCCTCGGAAGCAAGAAGGGCAGGACTTCATCCCTGGCACTTCGGACACATTGTCAGGAGAGGCCAGTTCCTGGTGAAGAACAGCATGCTTGGTAAAGCAGCAGGACAACACCCAAAAAGGGAAGCCCTTTGCCCCATGCTTGGCTGCAGTGGCTGCCTCAAGGACCCAAAGGGACGGCTGTGAGGGTGACGCAGGACCAGGCAGTGTTTCACTCTGTTGTAGAGGCTCACTGGGCATGGGAACCAAACAGAAGGTCCTTAACGACAACAATAGGAGTACAGAACTCTCTTCTCTCTCTCTCTCTCTTCTCTCTCTCTCTCTCTGTCTGCATGTTATTGGTGTTGCTGGATGGTGCCAGTGGTGAATGTGCTGGTGGTGAACTGTAAGGCTGGAGGTCCAAGTTCACTCAGCAGTGCATCCAAAGATTGTCCTAGCACTCTGTTTCCCAAAGCTCAGACACTGGACGCTTCCGCTGTGCACACGTGGGATTGCCATGAGTTCGAGCAACTTGATGGTAACTGTAGAATTGGTGGTGGGGTAGCAATGATGGTCACTATGGGTCCCCCAGGCAGAGCGAAAGATCCGCTGGATGGAAACTGAGGTCCAGCGTATCACGATGAGTTGAGGTGCATTCAGAACACATTTGATGTGCATGTGTGTGTGCACACACACGTTTACATGCTTCACACACGAGGGCACATGTTCCAGAACAGCAAAGACATCCACAAGGGACATTGAAAGGGTGTGACATGTATTATTCTGCAGGGGGGAAATTAATACTGAATTTGCCTCTATTCTGCCTCCCAATTTAATGCACCACGGAAGATGCATAATCACGTAACTTCTGAAACAGGAAAAACAGATGAGCGTGGTGGCCGCGCCCCCAGCTGTCTGCTCCACTGCTGAGTTCCTAAATCTCCAATTTGCATTTCGTTACTGTGACTACGCTATCCCACTTTGTCAAAAAACGGGGTGTCGTGTACGCAGAGTTCCTGCTTGCCTGCGGGGCTTCTCAGGCTCCTCCTTTGCTCAGCCTCTCCGGTGCGGGCCTGGGAGCCTCACTTAGCCAGGTGACTGAGGAGAACCCAGGGATCTGAGCCCCCATCTCTTCTGGGATGGGCTCAGAAGTAGACGGACAACAGCCAGGTCTCTGGGTGAGTTGGCACCGCTCCAGCATGTGGATCAGGGGAGGGAAAGGATCTTTGAAAAATTAGCTTTATTTTTCATTGTTGGGAAAATACACAGCAGATTGTAGCACCAATTCAGTGCCTCTACGTGTTTCTCAGCGACCCTGACGACCCCCTTGGAGTTGTACCACCGTTCTCACCTCCCGAACACGGACTCCCGGACTCTAAAGTGTGCTGCGTGATCTCTCAAGCTGCTATTGACATTTCACCCCCTGGAGATGGGTCTCAGCAGCGTGCACTGCTCACGGAAGCCAACCTCTCCTCCTAAACCCAAATGGACCGCCCTCCAGTCAATGCTGATTTGCAGAGATGACATCTCGCCATCTTTGCTCCTAGGGAGTCTCCTGGCCGCCCTTCTTCTGGGACAAGTGTTTCAAGTCCTGCTTGCATCACCTCGCAGCATCGCTTGTTCATTAATAAGCCTTCCTCCCATCCTGGATCTGCGTGTTCTTCTTCCTCTGGTTCTTCTTCAGAGCAGCAGCAGCTGCACAGTCTAAGTGGAAGACTCTAAGGACTCCTTGGCTCTCTTGTGGAGATTGAGCTGCCTGGCAAAAGAAAACTTGCCCAGGAGTCTCAAGCCCTCAGCCCTGGACTCCAGCACCTGCTTCTTCCAGCTGCTGGGCTCCTGAGTTTCTGTCACCACTCGTCAGCCTCGTGGTCACACACCTGCTTTCTGGCCGAGACAGCTCACCCCCGGGGGCAGTGTGCCGGTGTGTGTGAACGTGTGAGAAAGCGTCTGTAATATTCCTGCGTCAGCGTGATGTAGCTGTGGGTGGGTGTGAGCATGAGTATCTGGGGAGACCTGAGACCTGTATAGATGCATCTGGTATACTCGTGTGTGATGCATACATGCATGTGTGTGTGATGGAATATCCATCTCTGTGAGGTGTACGTGTCTATGTCTGTGGGCGTGTGTTTAATAGATATAATCTGTGAGGAGTATGTGTATGGTGGCTATGTACGTGGGTGTGTAAGCCTATGCCTATACACATGTGCAAATATGATTTATATATGTGTGATGTCTATAACACCTGACCCACCCGTGGTGTTTTCAATTGCTCATGTGCACATGAAAGTTGGAAGACCCAAGAAAAATCAGTGCCTTTGAAGTATGGGCTTGTCAAAGGATAACAAAAGTCTCCTGGACCGCCAAAAGAATCTGTTTGGGAAGAGGAATGGTCAGAAGGCTCCTTAGAAGCAAGGATGACAAGACTTTGTCTCCCGTACTGCTGTAAGCTGTCGGGAGAAAGCAGTCCCTGGAGAAGGACATGCTGCTTGGTAAAGCGAAGGAGGAAGACCCTGGACAAGGTAGAGTGACACAGTGGCTTCCACCACGGGCTCAGCTGTCAGAATGAGTCGGAAATGGCTGGCTGGCCCCGCAGACCACCGACAACCATGGAGCTGTTCATCTCACGTCCTTTGGACCTGTCGTCAGGAGAGACCGAGCCCCAGAGGGTGTCATGCTTGATAAATTGGGGAGCAGTGTCCAAGAGGAAGGGCCTCGACAAGGGCTTGGCACAGAGGCCGTGACGGTGAACTCAAGCACAGGACCAAGTGTGAGGACGGTAGGGTTCCTGCGTCTTGTGCATAAGACTCGATGGTAACGAACTAACTAGCTAACTAACTAACTAACTAACTAACTAACTAACAACAACAACAATGACTTCGTTGTCTGTGATTCTTGGGGCTGAAGGTCAGACTTCTGTTCTTCCAAAAGCCGACATTAAAATGTTCGCTGCTCACAACCTCAGCGCACAAACCTCAGTGCTTGGGTGAAGAAGTCCCACTCGGCATGGCCGCACGGCCCCTTGACCCATCCTCCCCCATGACACCTCCCATGGCCTCGCCTCGGGCTCCCACCCACCCTGACGGGCCCTGCAGCAGGCCTCGACTCTCCCCCAGGGCTGATGTACAGATGCCAGGGAGCCCACAGGAGCAAACGGAACTGGGCCTGGGAAGCCGAGACGTGGGAACTAGACTTCCACCTCTGTCACTTTTCCGAGTGATCTTGAAAACATCAATGCATATTTCAGGGGGCTTTGGAGAGCTTCTGGAAAAATCCCACAAGGAACTGGAATTTTCCCAAGAACATCGTGAAACTCTCTCGTCCTTATACCCTGAGGGACTTCCTAGTGTACAACAGAACCCCGTCCATCTACTTGTGTCCACCAGAGCTACCTCATGGTCTAACCCCAGGCCACTTCCTCCAAAGCTGGCACAACAGAAGTGGTGGGACAGTGGAGAAGGGCAGAACTCCCTCTCCAGGCCTGAACATGAGCCCCGTGTCACTCCCAGTTATTTCGTCTGTATGCTGGGCTTTGGGGTCACGCCACTCGTGGATGTTAGCAAGGAGGGCAGGGAAGAGCATGCAACGTATGGAGTTACTAACCCAACGCTGTGCTTGAAACCGGGCTTTTACCTTTCAACAGATTCCAAACATTTTAACCGGCAAAGCCAAACTCTCAGGACAGGCCTGGCTCGCCCTGATGCCTGGCCGACCCACAGCCCACAAAGACATCTTGCTGGCACCTGATGAGCAATTGGGTCAAAGACTGGGATTTTTGAGGATGATGTTGTCCATCGAGCAGTGGGGACCCCGTCTCCATCCCTCAGATCATGAAGGGTTTGTGTGAACTTTAGAAATGGTTGTGTTTGGTGCCACTGAGTCGGTTCTGACCCACAATTACCCCGTATGCAATAGAGGGAGACACTGCCTGGTCCAGCTCCACTCTCCCAGTTGAGGCCTTGTTGCAGCCCATGATGCTCACCCCTCTTCTCTGGGTTCCTCCCACTTTACTAAGCATGGCGTCCTTCTCCAGGGACCAGTCTTGACAACAACATATCCTGTGTATGTACTGCATATAATAAGCAAATGTTTAGAAAGGAATGATGGCAATGTAGGTACAAAGGTGCTGGATACAGTTGATGTATGGATTGTTGTAAGAGTTGTAAGAGGCCCTAATAAAATGATCTTCTAATTAATAAGGGAAAAAAACAGACCAACAAAGGGACGCTCTCGAGTGTTCTGTTCTGCCAAGGGCATCTTAACAGCTTAACCTTGGTCTAGAACAGCAGTTCTGAAGATAGACGATGAGACCACCCCCCTGGGAGGAGGGTGCACTGGGGCATCCTGGCATTGGGGGATGGGGGTGGGTGCAAAAGCAGGTGCCTGCACTTGATCCCAGTTTATGGGCTATCGTACAAATGTTTCTGATGACCAGGGCGTGGGGGCCATTGAGTGTTCCTCTTCAGAAAGGGGGGCAGCTGGCCACATCAGTTTGGCATCTTGAGGTCTGGAAGCTGCTTTTCTGCACCTTCTCTTTCCTCTGTCCCTCCATAGGTCACTTCCTGCTGTCTCTCTTTCCCTCCCCTCCTTCCCCCCTCTCCCCCCACAGTATTTTCTTTCTCTCAGGAGCACTGGGGACTAGCAGCCCTGGTGACACAGCTAACCGGGGCTTTATTTTCCAGACACACACAGAGAACCCACGTGAGTGACGTCACCCCCAAAAGCCCCTCCTGTCAGCCGTGCTTCACAGCGAGAGCTCCTGGGGCCTCACCCCGAGGTGGGAGTTTTCTGACAACGCTCGGAGGTAGGAAACAGGTGATGTAGCCAATAAATAACTTGGGTGGGGGGCGGTGGCGGGCGGAAACAGCTCTACCCTGCCTTTCTTTCCACGTGGGGATGAATCTGCACCAGGGGAAGGAGGGCACTGCCTGTGACTTCTCACGGTGAAAGTGCCCACAGTGACTCTGGGCACCTCAGGCAGGAAGTGACAGTGCCAGCCTCCTGTGGGGAGAAGGGAGGAGCGTCAGGGGGACCATGAAAGAGGCTGGTGACCCCCTGGTTTGACAGACGGCTCCCTGATCTCACCTGACCTCCGGCTTCTTTTCTTTTCCTGGGGAAAGCTGGGCCAGTCACTGGCAGAGTGAGGCTGGGGAGCCAGGCCCTCTGACTCCCAGAGTCCTGTGCCCTTGTAAAGCACGATTCTGGTGACCATGAATGGCTGCAGCTGCTCTGTAAACCATCACCCCAGTTCACAATAAGAAACTGCCCTCTGAAAGTACAGCTATTTTTGTGCCTCGCACCTGCACTCTGGCCGCAGTGGAAAAGCCAAGCTGTGGCCACAGGCGTGGTTAACTGAGAGTGTGACGTGGTGCCTGGGGAAGCACCTCCCGAGGGCAGCCTGGCGGCCACCCACAGAAAGAGGACATGCCTGCTGCTGGGCCAGACTCCTTGTGGAGTCCAGCCCAGGGATCTGCCCAAGCCCAGACAGCTGGGTGGCAGGCTGAGCGCCAAAGCCCCACCAGTTCTCCATGGTGATTTCTCACTCTGGGGCCCAACCCTGGCTCCAGAGAGAGAAGTTCATTTGAAAAAATCAGATTGCCAAAGTGTTTCAGACCCCACCTCCTAAGTCCAAGGTTTGATATCCTCCAGGAAGGTTAGGAAGATAGAAATACATGACTCCAATCCAAATTGGGGGAGGGGAGGTATCCTATCTTGTCCATGGAGAGGGAGGACAGGTGGGACCAGCAGGCCCTTGTGCCGCATGCCGCCCCCAAAACACACCACAGCATTTAGCTGGCTTCCCACCAGGATGTGCAAACTCCTGCTGGTCCACTGGAACCGGATACTATTTTACCTCTGCAGCCAGTCCTCCTGAGGCTCCCTGGGATACACCAAACTCCCCCGCCCCCTACATTTGCTTTTTATTTAAGCCCTTGGCATTAGCTCCTTATCTTTCCCCTCCCTCCCTCCCCACCCCCCTTCCCTCATGAACCCTTGGCAAGTTATAAGTTATTCTGATTTTGCCATATTGTATGCTGTCCAGTGTCTCCTTTCACCTACTTCCCCAGGGAGGAGGTTATATGTAGGTCCTTATATTGTTTCTTCCTTTTTATTCCACCTTCCCTCCATCTTCCTGGTATCACCACTCCCAGCTCTGGTCCTGAAGGGATCATCTATCCTGAATTCCCCATGTTTCCAGTTCCTATCTGTACTGGTATATATTCCCTGGTCTAATCTGATTTGTAAGATAGAATTGGCTCATGATAGGGATGGTTGGGGGGTGGAAGTGGAGGGAGCATTTAAGAACTAGAGGAAAGTTGCATATTTCATTGCTGCTACACTGCACCCTGACTGTACCTTAACTGGCTCGTCTTCTCCCCGCAACCCTTCTATAAAGGGATGTCACTTCACCTACAGATGGGCTTTGGGCCCCCAATCTGGACTCCCCTCATTTATAATGATATAATTTTTAGTTCTTTGATGCCTGATATCTGATCCCTTTGACATTTTGTAGTCATACAGGCTAGTGTGCTTCTTCCATGTGGGCTTTGTTGCTTCTGAGCTGGATGGCCACTTGTTTACTTTCAAGCCTTTAAGACCCCAGATGCTATATCTTTTAATAACCGGGCACCATCAGCTTTCTTCACCATTTTTGCTTATGCACACATTTGTCTTCAGACCATAACTTTTTCTTTTTCCTGGAATTTAGAAAACCCCCTTGTTCTCCTGGGAACTGGATGGTGGCTTTGCACTGCCCACCTCGAGGTTAGCAGCCCAACACATAATCATTATGGCACCGTAGTTAGTTTGTTAAAGAAATTACACTACATGGAGTTTCCTTATTAAACAGGAAAGTAATAAGAGAACAACCCCTTTTATTTTAGTAAAAGAAAGACTCTGTATTCATCCCACCACCATGGGGCGGTTTGGTTGGTCTCTGTTAACTTCAGGTCCCACAGGTTGGGGAACAGGGTACTCAGTTGTCTCTCTGCTCTTCCAAGACAAAGGCCATTGGCATCTCATCTTTAGCCTGATGGAGCTCTCATGCCCTCTGGTGGTCAATCCACACACTTGTTATTTATTTGGCTCCTACTTCAAAACCAAAGTCTGGAATCCCATGGCAGAGGGCGTGTCTAACTCCAAACCCAACCCAACCCACTGCCACGGGGTCCATTCTGGCCTACAAGGACCCTACAGGGCAGAGTAGACCTGTTCTTTTGGATTCCCAAGGAGGTGACTGAAAACACCATGGGCAAGTCCTAGAAATACTTTGCATTCTCTCTGACAATTTTTTTGAGCATCGTTAGAATTTTACCAAAGATCCAGATCCAGATCAGCTCCAGGATGCAACCACACCCTGCTCTGTGCTCTTGTGGTTTGTGATTGGGTCTTGCTGGGGGGAGCGTGTGCAGAGAGACCTGGTCCTCTGACAGCAGCTCCCAGGGTGGTGTAAGCAGTGATCCTGGGCTGCTGGGGGAGTGTTTGTCACCCACAGCGTTGTCCTGTGTCAGAACCAACTTAGAGTGCCTATCAACTGCCCTCTGTTCTTACTCTGGAATCTGTTCACTGGGCGACTCTGCTGCTCTTTGAAGTTCTAGTGACTGGCTGAACTTCCCCACAGGAAGGGCAGGGAGCCTATCACTGAACACCCTCTCTCTCCTCACCCCACCCCCCCAGCCCCCGCCCCAGTAGTTTTACAGAAATGTTTAGTGCTTCATCAGAGGATACCTGCAAGTCTTTCTGAGACTCAGACTCTGCTGGAGGTTTCCGAATTTCAGGCTAATTAGCTGTAAATCCAGTGAGGGTCCTTTGAATCGGTGGCTCTAGTCTCTAGGACCCGGGTCTGGAAGAGAATAAATGATCTTGTCAGCTGTTTCTGATTTTTTTTTTAAACCAGAACAATCCCTGTTCTCATTTCATTTATAAATCATTCCTTCCTTCTCAAGTGTAGGCTCTTAAAGCGATCCCCATTCCCAAGGTGGGTAACCTGAACCCACGAGCATTTTATGATCCCTCACAGCTCTCTGGGTGGGCTTCATTTGTGTGGCAAGTCATTGGCTTGACATCAGCTAGAGCCAAAAAATGGCTCAACCACCCACTGCGTCCCCCAGAGGTGGCCGGGGCACCTTTGTGTGGCCTTGATGTGAGGCTCAGGCACAAGGCTCGTGCACGAAGCCCTTTCTGGTGACCGCAGCATCCTTTAGCCAATGTCCTGCTGTCCCAAACACACTGCCTGGCCAAACACAGGCCCACACGTTTGATCTTTTGGTCACAAGTGTTACTGGCTTTGATTGCAAATGCATGCAGGTAGAAGGAGAGGAGTCCTTGAGGCCAGTTTTGGAATCTCTTCCACATCAGGGGAGAACACGGGCACTCTCCACTCTCCTAAAGCATTATGGTCTCAGAAGCTCACACAGGCAGTTCTACCTTGTCCTGCAGGGCTGCTTGAGTGGGCATCAGCTTGGTGGCTGTGGATGAGGCCCCACATCAAAACAGCAAAGACTGAGAGGCTGCCCCTGTCCTCGGAGGATTTGGAGGCTAGCCTGGGTCCCCAATGAGGCATCACTACAGTCCCCACCGCATCTGTGAGCGTGCAGGTCAGAGCGTAGTGGAATCTGACTCGGATCCACAGCAAGCTCCCAGGGCAGGGGCAGCTGGTCAGAAACAGACTTCACAGGGGAGGTTCCTGACAGCCTGGGACTCAATTCCTGAGTGGCATAGGAATAGAAATTCCACATGGGGTGGCTTTAAGAACACAGGAGATTCCCCTCCCACAGGTTTGACCCTGAACCCTGATGACCCCAGGTATGGCGGAACAGAGCGGCGTGACACGCGTTTCCAACAAGCTGTTTTTCACAAGTAGGTCACCAGGCTTGTCTTTGAAGGCCCCTCTAGGGGAGAGTCAAGCTTCCAGTCTTGTGGCTAGAGGCACTGACTGTTCACAGCACCCACGGATGTGAGCGGGAAGAGGTCCAGATGCAGGGCGTGGTTCCAGGCGGAGGACCCTCCCTGACTGTGGTCCTTGCATTCTTGGCATCGGTCTTCCCCCGTGTGCACGTCACTACCTGCTCGTTGTGTCTCAGAAGCGATTGGGTTTAGGGTCTATGCTGCTCTGGCACAGCAGCTTTAACACACCAGCTTTAACACTGAGAGGCAGAAGCAACTTACGTTCTGAGGAACAAAATTCAAACAGAGCTCACAGTAGGCTGGGAATGGGAAGGGGAGGGGCTGAAGTTGAGCCAGGTGGGTGAAAAGGAGGGGGAGGCAGGAGATGGGGGGTCACCCCATGAAAGCTCAATGTAATGGTTACTGAAAGGATCTTAAGTAGTTCCTGTCTCAAGCCTTGTTCGACTGACTTGGCCTTTTACTTAAAATAGTCCAAACCAGTTTACTGGGAAATTATACAGCTTTCCCCCCCCCTTTCCTTCTTCTTCTCTTTTCTTGGCATAAATTGCTGCAAGGGACACAGTAGAATGGAAACTATGTGGATGGATTTATATGCATCTGTCTGCGGATGATTTAATCCCCTTTCAACTTCAGATGCATGTTAGTATTTTGTAGGCGGCAACTTTATTGTCCCAATCACATGGTCACAGGGAAGATACTTGCACGCTTTTACTTTATTTCCTAAGCTGAGGGATGTGCAAGGTCAACTTTCCTGATGGCATTTGGCACGGGGATCCTGGCAGCGACACAAGCTGGAATGGAGGGAGACATATTCACGATGGCCTGCAGCCACTGCAGCCCAAACGGAATTTGGTTGGAGACGGGAGAGAAAAAAAGGCTCGAGGCCTCTTTGTGGCGCCCCAGATTGTGCCATGCTCCCAACAAGAGGTAGATATTAAGGGCCATCCGTGCTGGAGGTGAGGGAGCACTGTCGAACGTTTTCTTTGACTCTCTGCTCTGGAAAGCTCCAAGCTTTTACGACTCTCTCTCCCAAGGACTCTCTTTCACCCCTCTCTCTTCCCTGCCTTCTGTCAATGGCTGAGCTGCTGATGGAAAGGTCTGTGGGTTCAACACAGCCAACGATGTTGTGGGAGAGAGAGAGGGGGGCCCGGTTTGTGGCTCCTGGGTGCTCGGCAGGCAGGAAAACCCATGGGCAGTTCCACTCCATCACCGGGGCCCCTGAGGCTCAAAACCCACCCAGATAGCACTGAGCAACACCTCTTCTTTCTTGCTTCCCCTCATGTAGGAACCAGCTACTTCGGAAGCCTTTTCAGTTCGGTCCGTACATTCTGATAAACCAGGAACAACCCGGCCTTGAGGCCCAATTAGAGTAAAGGGGGGGAAAAATCAGCTTTTTTTTTTTTGAGGGCACAGGCAGAGTTTGTCTTCTGGGAATGAAGAGAAGATACAAGAAGATGGATCAGAAACCATAATGTCTTAAATTTTTTTTAAGTATGATTTTCTTTCATTTTTCAACTGTCCCTGCCATCCCTTCATTCCCAGGGATCAGCAGAGAAGTGATGGGAGGTGGAGAGGGGAGAGGGGCAGAGGAGGGAGAGGAGGAGGAAAGAGCACAACAGGACCACAGGGCAGATGTACAGAGGAGTCTGAACACATAGGTAACTGCGGTTGGGGGCCACGGAGTCTGTTCCCCTCACTGTGCACAGTGTCCAACAGAAGGAAACACTGCTGGGCGATTCACCCTTCACCTCCCACCCCCTGCCCCAATTGTCCTCCTGTCTGAGCCCATCGAAGCAGCCACTGTGCCCGGCCCTTGAGAGAAGAGCCTTCCTGTCTTTCACTGATGCTCTAGTTTCCTAAGCAAGAGGTCCTTCCCCCTTGGGCCAGTCTTTCCTAGTGACAGGTCCAAAGAAGTGTGCTGTCTGTGCTTCTTTCAAGGCAGAGCTGTTTGTTCCTCTGGAAGTCCATGGAACTCTCCATACTGCTGGCCAACATCATCACTGAAATGCACCCATTCGCCCTCAGTGTTTTGTGTTCACTGCCCAGCTTCCATGTGCAGAGGATTAGAAATTCCACCCATCCTATTCTTGAGTTGGGTCAGGGGCCCCTTATTCCTCAAAGTGACATCTTTCTCCAAGAAGTCTTGGCAGCACAAGGCAGTACAAGGCTAGAATCGGGTTGTGATCCTCGTGGTCTATAGTATCATCTCAGGGAACCCACAGGGGGTCACTGCCAGTCAGCATTGACCAGGTTAGCTTGGTTTTGGAGGGTGTGTTTTGTGGCAGAATTGCCCCATGTTCTAGGTCATTTAATTTCTTTCCTACTCTGTCTGTGAGCATTGATTGTGCGCCCAAGTCAGACCACGTCCTTGGCAGCAAGATGAAATCCTTGGTACAACTGTATCAATTCATGGAAACATTCCCAGTGAGAAAGGCTACACTGATAACTGTGATTATTTCCCCCTGGGAGGTAGGATGTGTGGGTGCTTTTTTCATTCTTCTCTGTCTAGCCCTCTGGGTGACCCTTGACATTGGAAAGCAGAGACCATGTGGGGCAGTTATCTAATCTGGTGTCAGTTTGAGCATTAAGAATGTAGGAGTGGAGTGTAGCCTGTGAATCTGGAGATAGCCAATGAGAACTCTGTGTGGACATGGCTTTTTCCTGAGAATTCTGGGAAATCTGGCCATACTGGAGATGAGAGACTCAGTCCCTCAGTCATTCTACTGACAAGATGCATGGCTGACTCCCTGTGAGACACGCTGGAGGAGAAGCCTCTTGGGCTTGCTCATGGAACCAGACTTCTGAAGCTGGAAAAGGCACATATAGATAGATTCCTACAGTGCTGAGATGCTTGAGAAGCCACAGTGAGGCCCCTGCCAGCGCTGAGAAGCTTCTACCACCACTGGATGCCCAAGACTCTGCACCCACTGGCTTATGATTGTCCTGGCGCCATTGTGGGTGTTTACTGAGTCTGAAGAAGACTTTACAAACATATGGACTAATATCAGACTTGTGGGCTTGGAATGGACTGGGTTGGGATGATTTCTTTATGTTCCATTCCTCTTGTATATAAACCTTTCCTTTATATCCATATGTGTGTCTATGAATTTGTTTCTCTAGTCTACCTGGACTAACACACACAGTAGATCCCCAGATTTATAGTGACAGGATCTTCACCCCCCTTGGAACACATGGCACATCTGGATGAACAAATATAACCCACCAGGGGCATCCACAGAGCTCTGAGCAGAACTGATGACAAAGTCAGTGCTGCCTGGGGGTCGCCATGTATGTGGCTGGCGTTCTGTTTATCTGTGTGCACATCAGTGACATCCTGGTAGCTCTGCCATTCTGATACATGCTGGTCTCGCAGGCACTGTTCACAAAGTCACACAGTTACTATCGCAGGCAGCCAGTGCACACCCCACTGTAAAGATGTTTTTCAGAAACTTGCTTCTCATCACTCTGTTTATGGTCTACAAGCAGCAGCTACTGGGTCTGGAACCCAACCTCATCTGTCCCCATCAACACTGGCTGTGTTAGTCTAGGTTGACTAGAGAAACAGATCCAGACATGCATATACGTGTGAGAGAGAACTTTATATCAAGGAGCAATCATATATTGAGGAGAAAAAAAACAACCCAGCCCAGATCAAGTTCATAAGTCCAATATTAGTCCATATACCCAATACTGGTACATAAATTCCTCTTTAGACTCATGCAGCCATGTAATAATGCCGAATGTAGGAAGATCACAGGCCAGTGCACAGAAAGTCTTGTGGATCCAGTGGCAGTGGGAACATCTCAGTACTGGTGTGGGTCTCCATGTGGCTCCTCCAACCCCAGGACTCTGGCTCCATCAGTGTAGCTTCATGTGGCTTGTCAACAAGAATGTGGAGCAGAAAGAGAGTGTGTGTCCTGCCTTCAGTGGGGAAGACAGGAGTTCCCAAAATCCTCAGAGAAGGCCATGCCCACAAGGAGACATGATTGACTCTGGCCTTATCGACAGGCCAGACTCCGCCCCACTAAGATATTTAACAAGTTGACATGGAGTTATGTGACGACCACACCGGCCTTCACAGGTTCTGTTAGTGGCAGCCACATCAGTTGGAGTGCCTGGTCAGAAACCCTGGTCTTCTCAGATGCCTTTGAGCCTGTTTACTTTTTCTGCACATCTCTTCTGCTCCCTTGGTTTATGGGTCAAGAGGCTGAGAGCCTTAGAGAGAACTGCCTTGGGGTATTGCGGAGAAATCAAAGAAGCGTATGGGGAGTCATCTCTGATCCTGAATTGTAACAGTTCTTCCCTGTCGTTGTTATTGTTAAGTGTGACCAAATTGGTGACCCTATGCACAACACAATGAAATACTGCGCAGCCTTGCAACACCCCCCACTATGTCACTTAAGTCCCTGTTGCAGCTGCTGTGTCAACCCAGCTCAGTGAGAGCCATCCTATATTTAGGCTGATGTCAGACTGGGTGAAAAGGTCGGACGGGGGAGGCGTGCCTGGCCTCTGCCACCTTGGAATCGGACTTGGGCTGAGTCTTGGCTCCCTGGTGCATTTAGAGGAGGCATGAGGCCGTGCCAGGCCAAGTGCCTAATTCAGGACCCACCATCCAGGCAAACACACACACGGATGCCCGATCCTTCGCCATCTGCACCATCACTGGCAAGCTGGAGTCCCTCGCTGGGACCACTCCATCCTAGAGACTCGTTTTCCATCGCCGTACCAGAGAGAAGGCAACCTCAGTGGGGGAGTGGCTTCGTGTGGCACTGCAATCTGAATGGTTGTCAGTTCAAAACCACTGCAGGACAAAGATTGGTCATTTCACCCCCAGAAACGGCTCCAGTTTTGGGAATCCCCAGGGGCCACTTTGAGTCAGCCTTGACTCAGTGGCAGCATGGTTTTGTTTTGCTTTACCAGACAGCAGCACCTCTGCCAGCGTGATAGGTTCAGCATGGACCTGCTGGTGAGAAGTTTGAGCCCACCCACTGCTCTTTGGGCCCCAGATAATGCAATCTGCTTCTAGGAAGATGTATGGGGCTGGACTCTTCTGGAAAGAATCCCTGGTAGTTTACTGGTTGCACATTGGCCTGCTGGCTAACCCCAAGGTCAGGAATTCAAAGTCACCAGCCCCTCCAAGGGAAAGAAGAGACTTCCTGCTCCTGTGAGCAGTTTGTCTTGAAAGCCCACAAGGGAAGTTCTACCCTGTCCTGGAGGCCATTATGAGTCGTAATCAATTTCAGGGCAGTAAGGTTGATCAGAATCCTCTGGGATTTTCCTCTGTCCTGTCTTCTTTGGGTCATTATGAGTGGAAACAACCACTGGATGGCAGTGGGTTGTTGGGATTAAACCAGACAGCATTCTGTCATGATCCATCAGGTTTTCATTATCTGATTTGGGAACCTCCAGATCACCAGACCTTTCTTCCTCTGCTTAGTCTTAGAGCTCTGCTGCAGTCTGCCTACCGTGGGGTATTTCTAATGCTGCCAGCATTACACAAGTCACCACAGACTGATGGGAGTGGTATGTGTGTGTGGGGGAGCGCTGTGTACACCCCCCACCAGGAATACAGGGGCCGGCCTCGAGGCATGTGAGGTTTGGTGAGTTACATGTGCAGTACATGTGTGCTCTTGTACCAGGGTCCGGTGTCTCAGACCTGCAGGGAAGCGGGTTAGTTGGCTCAGCCAATAACTAAGGACAACACTCTGCAAAAGTCACGCCCTCCTTGGCTCTCTGTGGGGACTTGCTCCCCTTTCCAGCATGCCTGGGCCAAGCCGTCTCCCACTCACGGCTGGTTCAGACAAGGCAGAGAAGGCTGCTCACTGAAGCACAGCCTTCGGTGTGTGTTCATTTGATGGGCACACACCGGTCGGATGTACTGGCTGTGTCTCTGTGGGCAGACACAGTCCGGGGGTGGCCCGTTGCTCTCCTCAGGGTGGACCTGGGGGGCGAGCTGTCTGCCTGGCACGGTTGTCTTCTTCTGACTGGCCTTGGGGAGACCCCTGCTGCTTGCTGCTCAGGGGACTTCCTGTGCCTCTGCTGGTTTTCCTGTTTGTCATGCAGGGATAGTGCTGGCCTTCCTATGAATGAAGGGAGCCCCAGGGTGTCCAGATAATGTGTCAAGACACACAAGCTGAAGTCTCATCCTCCTTGCTTCTCGGGAGCATTCTGACTGAACTTCCACCAAGATACAACTGTTAGCTCTTCAGGCAGTTCGTGGGGTGGGGTGCAAATGGCTGACACGCCCGGATTGGGTCAGGTCCATCCAGATGTGCTCTGAGAGCAAGGCCTGGAGATCTGCTCAGAAAAGCCAGCCACTGGAAACAGAGTTCTGCAGTCAGGGGCTTTCAGGGAGCCAGTGTCTGGCACAGTGTGTGAGTCATATCATGGCGAGTCCTTCGTCCCTGCCACTGCTCCTGCATCCAATCCGATAGAACCGCTCCTCTGGCCCACCTTACCTAGAAATACTCAGGGAAAGGGATTCTGGGAAGGCTAGTCCAGCCTCGCTGTGAAATCCTCACCCCAGTGAACCCTGGCAGTGCTTGCAGCCACATTTAAGGTCTTACGAACTGGATGTGGCTTGTGTTAATGGCGGGCATGCTCGCGGGCTGTCATGACACTGGTCGGTGCCACCGAGTCGGCTCTGACTCTTGGCGACCCTGGCAAGGCAAGCGAAACACTTCAGTTGTTAGCATGAGTGTAGCGGAGAGCCCACAGCGGGAGCTTTAAAGTAAATGGGTTTTGTGTCCCCCAATTGAGCAGGCTTAGAATCTGAGTTCAGGGGGCCACTCTTTCACCCTGGTATCCTGGGCATGTCTTGGTCTCCATGGCATAGAGGGACCTGCCTGGTCTCTGCTCTCAGTGTGCCTGTCCTCTGCCGCTGTTCAGCTCTCATTATACCCTCATCCCCCCCCAAACAAACAAACAAACAAATCTAACTAAATTCAAACTTTGCATCATCCAGTTTGGCTCTAGCAACCTGACAGGACAGGGCAGAACTGCCCCTGTGGGGTTCTGAGTCGCTCCCTCTTTGTGGAGGAGACAGCCTCCTCTTTCTCTCTCAGGGCAGCTGCTGGCTTCAAACTGCTGACTCTGTAGTGAGCAGCCCCGTGCGTGACCCACCGCTCCACCGGGGCTCCTACAATGACCCAGAAGGGGGTAAGTCTGAGACGCACCTCATCTGATGAGTTGATTCCTCAGGTTTCCCTTGGCCAATTACCAAGCCTCTCCTCCGAGCCCACCTGGGTCTTGATCCGCTGTGCACAGGGTGGCTCTGAGTCAGAATGGAGTCGACAACTGCTCCAGACACCACCACGGCCATTCACAGGTACTGCTGAGCTGGCTTCGAGGCGTGGTGCCAGGAGGAGGATGTCGTCTCTTGGACACGCCATCGCCCAGTTGGGCACCATCTCCACCGGCGGTGGTGTGTCAGAGGCCAGTGTTGTCGCTGCGGGGTCCATCCACCTGAAGGAGGGTTTTCTTGCTTTTTGTTGGCCTGCTTCACCCGTGGTGTTAGGCTGGGGTGTCCAGAGAAACAAAGCCAGCAGCACTCATGTGGGTGCAAGAGGGAACTTGACAGCAGGCAGGAACTTTATAGGAAGAAAACACCCCAGCCCAGTCCCACTGAAGTCCCTGGGTCCAATACTAACTGGGGCTCTCTTCAGACTTGCTCAGCTGCAGGCGGATGATGGAGAAAGGAGAAGCAGGAGACAGGAAGCTCACGGGCCCGTGGGTGCAGGCTGGCATGGATCCAAAGGCAGAGGGAGCATGGCAGGGCACTGACAGCTCTCAGGGTTGGTGGCCCACATGGGCCAGGCCTGGAGGCAGACACAGAGTCCCAGGAAGCAAGAAGGTGGAGGGGGCAGAAGAGAGAGAGAGAGAGAGAGAGAGAGAGAGAGAGAGTTCTCAGTCTTTCCTTGATAATAAAATCACATTCCCAGCGAGTCATCACCAGACTGTGACCTGATTGACAGGTTGGACTCCCTCCCTACACTTCCACACAAGGTCAAGTTGACAAAATCTAACCGGCACAACATCTCAGGGCTCAGGTGCCCCGTAGTGACCCAGGCTATGTTGTTTTCATGGATTACATATCCATATGTAAGATGAACAACGCACAAGGAAGGTCAAAGTAACAATGGTGCCTTTGAATGATGGTGCTGGAAAAGAACATTGAAAGCCCCACTAACTACCTGAAGAACAAACAGTTCTGTCTCGGTGGAAGTACAGACAGAATGCTCCAGAGAAGCAAGGAGGCTGAGACTTCAGCTTGTGTATCTTGACACGTTATCAGAGGAGACCTGTTGCTGGGCCAGTGCATCATGCTTGGTGAAGTTGAAGGGCAACGAAAAAGAGGAAGACCCTCAGCTCTCCTCAGAGGGGTTGGCACAGTAGTTGCAATAATGGGCTCACCAAAGGATGCTCGTGATCATGATAGAGGACTGGGCAGTGGTTCCTGTTGTGTGTGGCTTTGCTATGCATCAGAGCTGATTCTATGGCACCGGCAATGAGTATGAACCACGTGCAGCACTGCTTCTCATGCTTTGTGTGCATACAGAACGAGTCGTCTGCACTTGCTGCTTGTAGGGGCAACCATGGTTAAATATCGGAAGTTTCAACCTCACGGTGACCCATTTAATCCTGATAAGAATGTTATAACGAAGGAACTATGCTTCTCCCACCTGACAGATGACATTGACAGAGTACATAGAAGTTAAGTTACGCAGCCCAGGTCAATAGGATGGTAAGAGTTAATGCCAACTGGGTGTCCCTGTGTGGGAGCTGGGGATGGCTTCCAGCCTACCAATCAGGTTGCAGCCTGTTGGTGCCTCCTTAGGGGGGTGTGGGCTTTGGATAAGAGAGAAATCAAGAGGAACCGAGCCCTCTCTCAACTTCCCGTTTTCATCTTCCTATTGGTTTTGATGCTGCGCTGGACTCCAGGGCCCAGTTTGGGCTGGTGGCTGTCAGCGCCCTGCCATGTTCCTTAGATCCAGGTCACTCAGCAGCCAGTGCCCGTGACCCACCTCCCCTCACCTTCCTGCTTCACCCACCTGCAGCTAGCACTGGACCCATGAATTGGATTGGACGGATTCACTGTCTTGATATAAAATTCTTTCTTAGACCTAAGAAGCAAATCTATGAACAGAACTATAAACATAGGTGTGCATATATGCAAATACACTAATTCATAAAAATAGAGGTATTGGCTTATCTACTTATATTTACATGGCAATACATTGAAGAAGTGGATGGACTTTGGACCTCTACTCAATGACATACCAGACAAAAGCCTTATTACTAAAATTCACAGTACTCTGCTAGTTTCCAAAAAGAAAAAAAACTAATTGCCCAAAGGATCAGAGCAGAAATTTCATAGGGGAAGAAATCCGATTGGCCAATAAACATATGAGAAAATGTTCCTGATCATTAGCCACAAGAGAAATGCAAATTAAAGCAACTGTAAGATATCACATAATATCCTCATAGATAGCCCAATCCCAAAAATCAGAAAATAGCAAGTGTTGGAGGGCTGTGGTGAGATAGAAACTCTCCTTCACTGCTGGTCAACCTGTAGGCATGGACAACCATCATGGAAATCAATTTGGTGATATTTAAAATAGATGGAAATCCAGCTACATTCGACCCAGTAATCCCTCTACCAGGTTAGGGCAAGAAACAAACCACAGAGAGATATCTGTGCTCCAATGTTCATTGTGGCATAGTTCACAATTGCGAGAAGTTGGAAACAACCCAAATTTTCATCAACAAATGAATGGATCAAAAAACAGTGGTACATACATACAATGGAGTACTACATATACCTAAAAAGCAGCGATGAACAAATGAAGCACATTGCCGCCTGGGAAAAATTGGAGGAAATTATGCTAAGTGAAGTAAGCCAAGCACAAAAGGACAAGTACAACATGAATCTGCTGAGGTAAGCTTAAAAATGCAAAAGGGGTATAGGGAAAAATCTACTAGATGCATACATTCCTGGGATGAGGTCCAGCTATTATGGCAGGGGCCAGACCCAATCTAGGGATACATGTGGCAGCCATCTACAAAGGAGGGGAAAAGAAAGAAAGACAGAAAAGGCATGAGTAGCGGGGAGCAGGGCACTAACCTACCCAAGCGGGGGGTGTTGCTGGTATCTCCACAGGATAGGGAGAGAGGACCTGATTTCAACCTGGTGGGCCAAGACATGAATGCAACATACTGGAATGAAGCATGGAACCAAGAGAGAGGTCTGGGGGGCCAGCTCCAACCCCAACTATGTGGACACCACCCCCTCCCTGCCAGAAGAATGCACTGCAGAGGAAAGCACAGAAACTACCAGCTCAGGGAGAGGGGTGCACGTGATCAGGGCATTCAGGAGCAAATGAAGAGGGAGGGAGAGAGAGTGGAACATATCCTGGCCCACCAAGTCCTGAGGACAATATTCCTGCTCAGAGCAGCCAATGCACATGGAGGACCTTAGGGCCAGCCCCACCATGACACAAGATGTCCCTCACTGACCCATAGCACTATGGAGAGCAACACTGGAGACACAGTGTTGACATTGTGTGCAATCTAACCCCACCACAGTGGGGTTAGCTTAGCTTAGCTTAGCTAACCTTAGCTAAGGGGTTAACCTTAGCTTAGCTAAGGGTGTGCAACAGAACTGCAAGGGGAGCAAAGGAATGAATTTCCCAGGGGGCACCAATAATATACTTGGGGCCAGGGCATGGCACCCCATCAGACTCAACCCCAAATGCTCCTCCTATAGGTTAACAAACAGATCTGGTACTATAGACGTTTTTGTCGTTGGTTTTTTAAATTGTTGTTTAGTTTCCTTTTGTTGTTTGTTTCCCTCCACTTGTTTTTGTGCTAATTATTGTCTTTTCAAATCTATCTAGATAAGATAGGCAGGGCAGACAATGTGAAGGAGAAAACAACAGGGCTGATGGTTCCAGGGGCACATGGAAGAGAGGAGTTGGGAAAAGGAAATGGGTGTTAACACTCCCACGGACAAGGGATCTAAAATCGATGGTAAGAAGAGCATAGGATGCCTATAGGGCTTGATCAAGGGCAATATAACTGAGAGGAGTTTCCGAAACCTGAATGAAGGCCATACATGATAGTGGGGTAAGAGAAAAGTAAAAGAAAATAGAGGAAATAAATAGGAGGCAAAGGATATTTATAGAGACATGTACATACATATATTTATACGCTAAGTATAAAGGTAGCAGTTGGACATTGGGCCTCTACTCAAATACTCCCTCAAAGCAAGAACATTTTGTTCCAATAACCTGGCATTCTGTGATGCTCACCCTCCCAGCACCATCACTGAAGACAAAATTGGTGCATAAGCAAATGCAGTGAAGAAAACTGATGATGCCCAACTATTGAAAGATAAAGTGTCTGGAGTCTTAAAGGTTTGAAGATAAACAAGCGACCATCTGGCTGAGAAACAAAAAAGTCTGCATGGAAGAAACCCACCAGCCAGTGTGATCGTGAGGTGTCCATGGGATCAGGTATCAGGCATCAATGACCCAGAACAAAAACTCATACCAATGGGAATGAGGGGGAATGCAGAGTGGAGACCTGAAACCCATCTGCAGACAATTGGACATCCCTTACAGAAGGGTCACAAGGAAGAGACAAGCCAGTCAGGGTGATGTATAGCACCCATGAAAGACACAATTTTCCTCTAGATCTTTAATGTTTTCTTCCCCGATTCTACCTGACAAGTCCAGCTTGACCAGAGCATGGATACAGATAAGAGCTGGAAACAAAAGGAATCCAGGACAGATAAGCCCCTGAGGATCAATAACAAGAACAGCGGTACAAAGAGGGTAAGGGGAAGGTGGGGGAGATAGGGGGGACTTATGACAATATAATCCCCTTCTGGGGGGATGGGCAACAGAAAAGTGAGTAAAGGGAATCTTTGGTTAGTGTAAGACACGAAAAAATATCAATTTATAGATTATCAAGGGTTCATGAGGGAGGGACGGTGGGTGGCATAGGGAGGGGGAAAAAGAGGAGCTGCCACAACGGGCTCAAGTAGAGGAGAATGTTTTGAAAATGATGATGTTAACAAATGTCCAAATGTGCTCGATGCCATGGAAGTATGGATGCCTTGTGGTGAACGCTGTATAAGCCCCCGATAAAATGATTAAAAAATAAACAGAAAATATCTTTAGTTTTTGCTGCCTGCTGTGGGTTAGACAAGGGGGCTGCCAATTGAAGGGTTGGCGGTTCAAACCCACTCATCACTCTATAGTAGAAAGATGAGGTCATTGACTTATGTAAAAATTTACAGCCTCAGAAACCTTCAGGGACACTTCCATCTTTCCCAGAGTAGGGTAATTCTGAGTTAGAATCAACATGACAGCAGTCGGTTCATTTTTTGCCTTTGTTATTAGGGTTTGACTCTTTTTGAACAAAGCAGGTGCTTTTTTTTTTTTGCCCCAGAGAGAAAGGTTTGTATGCAGCCCTCTTGTGGACATCTTGAGGCATGTCACCCACAGGGAGTCCATCTTTGTGAGGGAGACATTTGGACTTAAGCATGGAAATTGACTGGAGGTGATTTTTCCTGAAAGAGATCCTTCAAGGGAGTCATCCAAGTGTGTCTTACCCGGTCCTCCCAACCCCCTACCCAGAATTCCCTGGAGTCCTATTTTCCCCAAGATCTTGTTATTCAGCTTTCTCTTCAATGTTTATTCTTCAAACACTGGTGGGCTTGTGTGTGAGTGTGTGTGTGTGTGTGTGTGTGTTTTTCTTGTCTGTCAATGATAGAAGGGATATTTGCACCCAACATTTTAACAGATATCCCAATTGCCCTCCAGATCGGAGGTAACAGGTTATAATATCACGCACAGCTGAAGCTCCTGGGCTTGCTTATTTCCATTCACTTTACACATTTCTGTGGTGGTGTGCGTGGGAAGGCAGAGGGTCTCCTTTCATTCAATTTTCCTAGTTCCATTCCACATTGATTCCCCCAACAAAGTGATTCTATTTGCTTCGGAGTGATATGCTATTTGCTATAGTGGGTTGGCCACCAGACAGCTCATTTATGCCAGGAAACAGCTGGTGTGTATTAGTATGCCAGAGGTAAAATCGATGGCATGACTCAGCGTCAGATTAATTTTATTTATTTGTAAGTGAAATGATTCACAAGACTATGAGCCCTGTGCCTAAGCTCTGTGAACTCCAACACGGGGTATTCTTACAGGAGCACCTTGGCGTTGTAAATAATGACAATTCTGAGAGCTACTTTAATTAGCATCATGTTTGTTAATGACTTCCTTCTTACTTTAAATGTATATTGGAAGAAAGCAGGTATGGAAGTAGAACAATTTAGATGTAAATTTTAAATGGAAGGCACAAACACAAAAAGAGTTTAGATTAACACATTCCCCAGGTGAGTGAATGTGTTAGTCTGGGTTGACTAGAGAAGCAAATTCATCAATACTCATATATTATAGGAGAGAGATTTTTAAAAATTTATATTTCCAAATTTTAATTAAATAATTTTATTGGGGACTCATACAACTCTTATCACAACCACCCATACATCCAATTTGTCAAGCACTTTGTACATTTGTTTCCCTCATTTTCCCCCAAACACTTGCTTTCTACTGGAGGCCCTGCTAGCCACTCCTCATTTTCTCCCTCTCTCTCCATTCCCCCCTCTTCCGTGAACTGTTCCTATTTTGTAAATTATTATTTTGTCATATTTTACACCACCGACATCTCTCTTCTCCAGCGTCTCCACTGTGCATCCCCCAGGGAGGAGGTTATATGTAGATCCTTGCAAGCTATTCTCTCTTTCTACCCCACCTTCCTTCCACCC